>PUHP01000714.1:1177-21473 GCA_006783085.1 Colletotrichum shisoi | reverse complement strand
TAAGAAAGTAAAACTAGTCTAATTAGAGGAAGTAGGCCTAGCTATTATAAATGTTTTATTAAGTAGGGTAAAGCTAGACTATAGTCTAGCTTTACTTAGCTTTACTACAGCCTTACAAGAGTAAAAGTAATCCATTTTTAAGGCTTCCACACTTTAAAAGACTAATCTAAAAGTATTATAGGCCTAATTAGGTAATACTAGCCTTAATTTCATAATAAAGAATGCTTCGTTCATGAGTTTCTAGTAGCGGAGAAAAATGGCGCAGAGGGTCAAAAGGCTAATGCGAACTAGTCATGCAAGTCGGCCTAACTTCAAGCCGCTCTTAGTCGGGTTGGCACTAATGTACCACCGTATCTGGGCCTAAAGCGACAATTTTATGTCTCGAGGTCCGGTCGGCCTCTGAGTCTGCGGCGGCAATATGACATAGACTCACCATCCACAGGGTTGAGTCCCATTTCTGCTGTGTCTTGGCAGATGCGCGTAACTACTACGATTCCGCAACTACACCTAACCGGAGGAGTTCCACGGTTTGGAATCCCATGCCGCCAACGGATACGGGGGGATTCGATGATGGGTGACGGATGCCTCGCCTCATTGGCCCGAGCCGCCGAAAGGATTTTCGGGTGTTGTTGACCTGTGGCGCAAGCCCGTCCTTTCAGCTTGTGTCGAAGCAAGAGAGATGTGGGTGAAGTGGTCTAGACGCGCCGCAACTTGACTGTATCTGCCACACAAAGGGAAGATGAGAAACTCCCATCTAGTGCGCTTGGCGGGGAGATCCTGCAGCAACGACAGCAGACATGAGAGAACTTCTACATGTATAAGGTCCTAAAATCAGGTTTCCACCTGCTTGTATGAATCATCGCTAAGCTTTCTCCTATTATCGATCATAATCATAACACGAGAACTCTTCCCCGTCCGTCTTGATCCAATTTACGTACAACTGTATCCCATCAAACGCAGCAAGGCTACATACCCCACCAGATATGCAGGGAAATAACCAATGAGGGCCTAAAATGACGCTTTAGATGTATAGTACTTCTATTTACAGTTATTTTTGCTTATGCTAAAGGTACCAGCAATCTCCCCCTTTACAAAGGGCTACGTCACAGGTCAGGTAACTACAGCAGGTTAATCTCCGCGGCGGCCGCTAAGTAAGGCTATTCACACTTAGGTTAGTAAGGGCAGCCCTCCAATCTCGTGCCCTTACCCTACTGTAATAGACGTAAGGTAATACTTTACCTCTTACCCCTTCTATATAGTCCTCCTTTATAATAAAGGTATTTTACCTATCTAAAGGCTTACAAGGCCTTGCTTTTTATTAACCTTGTGCTAATATTCTAAATCTTTAAATAAGCTAGATAGTAATAGCCTCTTGCTATAGGTACTAGTTTCTAATAGAGGGCTAGCCTAGGTTACCTAAGTACTAAAGAATAAAGCTATTTATAAGTACGACTTAAAGGAGAAACTCCTAGGCAAGAGCCTACTAGCTACCTTAATAAATAGGGTACTACCATTAATAATAAGATCCTATCTAATCACTAATATCTACACTATTTATACTATAGTTATAAGCGTTAATAGGTAGGGGTACTAGTAGGTCTATCTAGACTTTAGCGCTAAAGACTACCTAGGCAGCCCGCTTTATAGACGTCTCTCTAGTTAGCTAGCGCCAGCAGCAGATAACTTCGTCCTCTATACAGGCCTAAAATACCATACTAAGAAAGAGCATAAAAGCATTATCCTTCTAGCTAAATTAGTTAACTTATAACAAGGGAAACTATTTAGTAAAGGCAGCCTATAAAAAAGAGGTTTAAAGATATATACTATTCTATTAGATGTAGTAATAGTATAGATTTTACCCTATAGTATACCCTTACCTTTAGCATTCTTCTTAGCAACAAAGGCTAGGTTTATACTACTATTTTAGTAGTAGGTACTAGAAGCTCTAACGCTAAGCTACTAGAGGGCCTAGAAGAGCCGGATAGAAGAAAAGAGGTTATCTAGAAAGATATAATAGGGCGCCAGCCAGATCAGGCTAATAAGGGTCGTTACAACCTACTGCGTTGGCGTTAGGTGGGCCTCCTAGGCCGCCTCTACAGCAGTCAGATTGCAGGCCGTTACGTCGCCTTCGCAGGCTGTTACGTCGCCTTTACAGGCCTTGCAGGCCGCGCGGGAGGGACAGGTAGTACAGTCCTGCAGGACAAGCCTATACAGGCCCTTACCATGAACGTGCCAGAGCCACCAGAGGTAGTACCCTAATTAGGCTAATACCTATACTTTAAAGCTAGTTAGGATTAGCTTTATTAGAATTATTGTTTTCTCCTAGGCCTAGCCCGTAAATCAGACCATAGCCTCGTCAACTATAACCTTAGATCCAGGCGTATATAGTTAATCTCTAGCCTCTTAGATATAGGCTAACTATTCGTTAACCTTCCAGTATATATCAGGCATCAGGGCATTAGCCTCAGCCCAGCCTGGAGCCAGAGCTAGAGCTCTACTAAGTTAAAAGTCATCTAAGTTAAAGATCTAGAGCTAGCAGTATAGTATTTTAAACTAATCTTAGAATATATACTAGGTAAATATGTAAGTAAAACTAATTTTAAGTAGGCTAGTAGACTAATATCTCTTAATTTTATATTCTAGGTATAAACCTATATAAATAAGAATTAATAAGAAGAGGTAAATCTCCTTTATAGAGGTATTCCTCTATAAGTATATCTAGAAGTGCTGCTTATAAGGGCTAGTAGGTATATTAGTATTTATCTACTAAACCTACTTCTTAACAAGAGTATAGGGTATAAATTAGAGGAATAGGTTAACTAGAGTATCTTGCAGCCCTAATATCTCTAGGGCCCAGGCCAGTACTTTGAAGGGTGTAAAGAAGCCTAGCAGCCCGGGGTTAGAAGCTTTGTTAGGCTAGAAAGTGCTATTATCGCACCGCTCCAGAAGGCAATTTTAGGTATAGGCAACAGTAAGATCAGCAGGCTGGACCTCTATATAGCTCCAGACGGAGCTTACAGAGGCCCCGGAGGCCCTAGAGGCATCTAAAGCGTTAGAATCGTAGGTAGACATTATGGCATTAATGATAATGTTAAAATTGGTAGTAATGCCATATAAAACAACATAGGGATAAATGTTGTTGCGTTATGTATTCTGGTTATGTGACTGTATTGCGGGGGAAAAAGTGGGTATGTAGCCTTGCTGCGTTTGATGGGATACCAAGAGTCTCTTTTTTTCTCTTTCTTCTTTTAAATAGATCCTACTTCCTACCAACTCAGGTAATTCTGTTTTTCAGTCATCTCTTAGTCCTTAGTTGATGCCGGCCGAACGGACCGCCAACAGCCCCCTCACTGTTCTTCACTTCAAATTTGTTGGCAGCAACACAACACCATCACATGCAATGACCATGAGTGGTGTTACAATCCACAGTCGTTTCCACAGCAGAGTTGCCCGCCCTTTGGGATTCGGCTTCTAGTGATGGCCTCAGTCTCCTGCTTTGCCTATCCAAGACGTCACGCTCGCCTGTCAATTCCTCCAGCTCCTCCGGGTTGGATTACCTGGGTCTACAGGTCCCGTCTACCAGGATCCTCGCGTGAGTCGACACGCCTCGTAAGTCTTGCTGCTAATTCATCGTACGGTGATGGGCATCCCCAGGGCACCAGATTCTCATCGCCAGCCAATGTGAGTCACAGTCGTCAGTGGGCTCCTCTTCATCTGTTTACCGTTGTTCGGTGATGTTGAATTCTGGAAACAGCAGCACTCTCTGTTGTCATACCGCCTTGGATTTTGACATTTGAACCAGAGAAGAAAACAACACCATGAGACCCAAGCATATCAAAGCTGAAAAAATGAATAAGAAAAACCCTCTCATATGATGCAAAAAAATCCTGCGAATAAGTCCCGCCTAAGAAACGACAAACTCCAAAGCCGGTCATCTAACCCACCGCCTCATGTACAGCGGCAAGCTTCACGGCCGTCAGCCCGCCCAGCGCCCGAATGCTCTCGGCACTCCGCAGCTCGAGAACGGTGAAGGCGACGCCGACCTTCTGCCGGAACCAGTTGCGCAGCTCCACCGTCACCAGCGAGTCCGTCTGCAGCGGCAGCGACAGGTCGACCTCCTCGTCCCGCCGCATCATGAACCCCCGCAGGGCCCCGCCGATCTCCCGCGCCAGGAACTCCCTCGCCTCGTCGGACGACAGCCTCGCCGGGTCCGAGGAGCAGCTCTGAAGGAACTCCTTCAGGCTGCTGCTGCTGCTGCTGCTGCTGCTGTCCGCCTCGTGAGGGTCGTCGCGGAGCTGGCCGGCGGACGTCGACGGGTCCGCCAGGAACAGAGATCGCGGGTCCCGCCGCCACCCGGACCGGTGACTGCTCGTCGCCGACGACGACGACGACGACGACGGAGAGTGTCTCATACCGATGGCGAGCTGGCTCGGGTTCGTATACCCATCCGCCGGACCACTGCTCCGTCCACGACCACCCCCGTTCTCACGGCTGCCGCCCGACCGCTTGATCATCAGTTCCATGGCGTCGAGCAGGTCCTGCTCGTGGAGGCAGTGCTGCGACATGGCGCGCAGGGCCTCCAGGCGGTTCGTCTCCCTCGCGAGGACGCCAATGTCCTCCATGATGCCGATGTCGAGGACGGAGCACGCGAGGCCCCGGGCGTGGCGGTACTGCGCGAAGGCGTCGAGGAAGGCGTTGGCCGCGGCGTAGTTCGCCTGGCCGATCTGGCCGCCCAGCCCGGACAGGGAGCTGAAGAGGAAGAAGAAGTCGAGAGGCTCGCTCTGGGCCTGGAGGGCGTGGTGGAGGTTCCACGTCCCCCGCACCTTTGGAGACACGGCGGCTTGCCACTGCTCCAAGGTCATGTCGGCGAGGTTCATGTCCTGGGTGGGTGTCTATGAGTTAGTAACTAGATCCGCCAAGAGGGCTGTCACAGTCAAAGGGGGGGGCAGGGAGGAGGGGAGGACTCACCTGGAGTACCATGGCTGCGTGTAAGATGCCGCCGACTGGGGTGGTCGAAGTGTTGACCATCTTAACCACGTCAGCCATGTCGTCGACGCTGCCAGAAACCGCCTGGGTCTTGCAGCCGAGGAACTCGAGTTCGCCAAAGTACTCCGGATGGCCTTTTGCGAACTCCTCGGCCGACCTCGAGAAGAATATCAGGTTGCGAGCCCCCCTCTCGACGAGGAACCGAGCAGTGGCCTGGCCCAGGCCCCCGACGCCGCCGACGATGATGTAAGTCCTGCCCGGGCGGAGGACCATCTTGGAGCGCCTGGGGCGCGCTTGTAGCTCTCCGCTGCTGTCGGGCATGGTCACGACGACCCGTCCGATGCGCTCGGGGGACCGGAGATGCTGGAATGCCGACGCCGCATCGGACGCCGGGAAGGTCTTGATCGCCGATTCGGGCTTGTTGAGGCCGAACCTGGTGAGCGTGAAGGCCTGCTCCAAGAGGCTGAACAAGTGTCGTTGAGTCAGTGGCCTGGAAAGCATCACGAACTCGAGTCAACCGAAAAAAGAAGTTACATACCGAGTGCATTCTCGGGGCCGTTGGACCCTCAGATCATCCAAGTCGACGGTTATGAAGGTCCGGTTGCTACTCGAAAGATCCATACGGAGGAGATGAGCCGCTGGCCGGGTCGTCGTATCCTGGACAACATGAACCAGGGTGCCCAGCGGCGCGACGCAGATCCAGGACTCTTGGATGAAGTCGGACAAGGTGTTGAAGACGACATCGACGCCGCCAGTCGATTTGAGGACCCCTTGAGCGAAAGAAGCGTCCTTGCAGCTGAGTATACGGTTCTGAGGGATACCGTAGGAAGCGGCGAGATAACTCCCCTGGTCCGGGGTCTCGACGGTACAGAAGATCGGGAAGAAATATCTCCGTCAGAGAAAGAAGAAACAGAGAGACGGGGATGGGGATAGGGGGTGTGGTACTCACCTCGGCACCAATCATCTTGGCCACTTGAACTGCGGCAACCCCGAGGGCATCGGACGCCGAGTGAATCAATACGGACTGATGTAGTCAGTAATAGATGCGCGGATATCAGCGACCGCGGTAGGCTCACCTGGCCCTTGTTCAGTTTCCCGAGTTCCATCAGCGCGTACAGAGCCGTACCGAACGAGTACGGCGTGGACGCGGCTTCTTCGAAGCTCATCGAGTCTGGCATTCTTGCACAGAGCGACTCGGACAACGTGGCCCGGGTAGACAGAGCGTTGTCGTGACTGAAGGCGACCCGGTCACCGACGCGGAACTGGCGAGCATCGGGTCCCACGCCGACAACGACGCCGCTGCCCTCGAGCCCAAAGTTGCCAAGGCCGTTGACGTCGATCGAGGTCGAACTCGGCGAAGCATGTAGATCCTAGAGAAACGGTGTTAAATGTGACAACCTTCCCCTCCACTTCCCTCCCCTTCCCGTCCCTCACTCCTTGAATCTCTGGGCCGGTTGAACATTGAACATACCTTGTCGTTAAGCCCAACGGCTCGTACCGCAATCCGGAGACGATCGCCGCTCAGGTTGACGTGTTCCGTCTCTTCCCACCGTAGCGTCTGCAAGAATCCGGGCTTGGCCATCTTCACCTGCTTCGGGGCGTCGTCCCCTTCGTCGTCGTCGTCGTCGCGCCCTTCTCTCAGCTCGTCCAGGACCTTGACCGAGCGGAACCGACAGATCCGGATCGCCCCGCCGGAGAAGACGTACTCGGTATCCGGCTCGACCTCGCCGCCGCCGCCGCCGACGGGCCGGCCGCGGCCCCCGAAAGATTCCAACACGGCCGCCGTGGCGTCCCACCCGTCGGCGTCGAAGGACTCCAGCTCGAGGGTCGCCAGGTCCATCGACAGCTCCCGCCGCACGCTGCGCGCGGCGCCCAGCGTCAGGGAGTAGTTGGGGTCGTCTCTGCAGCCCACCTGCGAGGCGCCCGTCACCCACAGCGCCTTCTCGTCCTGCGCCGAGAACAAGGACTTCTTGAGCCCCTCCCAGCGCGCGGCGTCCATGGTGTGGAGGAACGGGGACTCGAGATCCAACAGGCACAGGACGGGCCGGCCCCGCGGGAGATGCTGTCCCGGAGAGAAACACTGCAGGGCGAGGCCTCGGGATTGCAGTAGCGTCAGGACGCCGGACACGTCGGGATGACTGGGGTCTTGGCAAAGGACGCTCGCCCTCGTCGGCTTCGCGGCGTACTGGCAAGGCGTGGCCACGGTGATCCTACCGTGTTCTCCGGTGAAGGTGACGGCCGAGGCGTCGTCGAAGCCGGCACGGCTCAGCTGATCCCGCAGGTCAACCGGCTGCACGGGAGACTCGGCGCCGTGGTTGAACTCGGGAACGAGGCCGAATGCGAGCCGGAGGACCTTGGAGGCCGGGTTGGCATGCCGGAGGATCAGGCGACCTCGGGGCTTCAGCAACTTCCGCATGTTGATGATCGAGTCCATCGAGAAGGAAGACATGGTGGGCTGGGAGATGATGAGGTCGAACGACTCCTCTGCGAATCCTTGGGACATGGGGTCCTCGTCGATCACCAGCTGCTTGTACTTGGCGGCCGGCGTTGATCGGAGCCGCTTCTCCATCAGCTGGGCCGGCTTTGCGTGCTTACCGGCGTATATATAGGTGCCGCGGGTGTGCTTGGCTCCTCCCGGGGGGAGAAAGACAGACGAGACGTCGTCGGGCTCGGGCGTGGGATCGACGTGCAGGATGCTCATGTTCGGCTTCTTGTGCCGCATGAGACGGAGGAGGTCGGAAAGGTCCACGTCGTCGATCAACCCGAGAGACGCGGCGAGGTGGTCGGGCTGCGTCAGCATCTTGACGGCGTGCGGCGAGCCCGAGAAGCAGCCCGCGCCGAAGCACTGGACCCGGTAGACGGCGTGGGCCATGTCCGAGACGGCGGCGCCGGCGTCGGCGGCGTCGGCGGCGTTCTTGCAGGCCTCGAGCGTCTTGAAGAAGAACTCGTGCCGCTTCTTGGGGCCCATGGTGGCGATCTCGAACGACCCGGGCATCTCGGCGTACTGCCCCGTCATGGCCTCCCTGTACGACGCGTCGAGCCAGCTCTTGAAGCCGACCAGGTGCGGCTGCGTGGCGGGGAGGAACTGGAGCTGGGCCCGCAGGTCGACGATGCAGGCCAGCACCAGCTCGTCGAGCACATGCGAGCGGGCGTCCGCGCGGCGCCGGCGCAACAGCTGCGCGGGGCTGGCGAAGTCCATGTCGGGCTTCCACTCCAGGACGACGCCGGCGTGCGTGTCCTCGTCCTCCTCCCCGTCCTCCCCCTCCCCCTCGTCGAAGGTTCTGCTGCTGCTGCTGCTGCTGCTGCTGCTGCTGCTTCTGTTGTCGACGGCGCGGACTTGCAGCCCGGAGATGTCGATGACGACTTCTCCCCCAGAGACGCCGACGACGTTGGCCGCGGAGGCGGTGACCTGCTCCGGGGCCCCGGCGCTCGCGACGACCTGGATCGATCCCGTGGGCTTTCGGACATGGATCTCTTGGATGAACCTGGGCACCTCCAGCCTCTTGAAGTTTCGCTCCAGACCCTGGCAGCCGGCGATGATGGCCGCGTGCATGCTCGCGTCCAGGGTCGCCGGATGGACCGCGTAGACCGCGTTGCCGTACGCCGAGTGCCCGTCGTCGAGGGTCGCAACGGCCCTCCGCTCAGAGACGTGCGAGCTGACGCTGGAGAGGCCGCGGAAGGCGGTGCCGTAGCTCAGCCCGAACCTCCTCCAGGTGTTGTAGAAGGACGATGCCGAGACCCGGCGCGGAAGCGGAAGGGCGGGCATCTCGGGGGGGACGCGCTGCCGAGCGGAGCCGCCGGCTCTGCACTGGCCGGAGACGTGCTTGATCCATGACTTGCTTCCCTCGCTGAGCGACGATATCGAGAAGTCGTAAGTTGCCGGCTGGCCCCGCGGTGGTCTCGATGTCGCCGCCGGGTTGAGAACCGTCACGAGCTCGACCGCCTCGTCACCGAGCGCCAAGACGGCCTCGAGGGAGACCTGGTTCAGGGTGAAGCCGACGGATCCCGTGAGCTGTCTCAGGGCCTCCCCGACCATGGAGATGAACCCCGACGCGGGGAAGACGGCGTCGTCCCCGACGACGTGGTCCCGGAGCCACGGGACATCTTGGAGGCGGAGGTTGCATCTCCAGGCGGGACACGCGTCCGACATCTCCTCGACTCGCGAGCCGAGGAGCTCGTGGTGGGCAAACGGTCGGAAGCGCCAACTGCGAGGAAGTCTGCCCTCGAGCCAGAACTCCTCCTTGTGATGCCACGGGTACGTGGGCAAGTCAGTCAGAAACGCGCCGGCGGGGTTGACGGCCGCCATGTCGATTTCGGCGCCGGCCGACCAGAGCTCGCCCGCCGCGTTCAGAACAGTGCTGACGGCGTCCTGGTTGCGCACCAAGGTCGGGACGTACAGGGCCGTCGTCCTGTTCTTGAGCTGCATGATCTGGCGGAGAGGTCCGGCGAGGGCGGAGTGCGGGCCGAGCTCGACGAAGACGGGCGACTTGAAGTCATCCAGGACCGCCTGGACTGCGGTGCTGAACAGGACGGGCGAGACGACGTTTCGAACCCAGTACGAGTGGGACATGTCGGTGTTCTTCACGCCGGTGACTGAAGAGTAGAACGGGACGCGTGGGCTTTTGTTCCGCAGCGACAATCCCTCTAAACGCGATGTAAGATCACCAGCCGCGCTCTCCATGTGTTCTTTTTGATTGTTGCAGTAATAGTTAGTGATGCGACGAGGCAGACTTAAGAAGAAGAAGAAGAAGTGGCACAAAACTCACGAGAGTGATAACCGCACTCTACGCGGAGGCTCCTCGCAACCATCTCCGGGTGCCTCGACCGAATCTCCCGCAGAATCTCCCGCAGAACGTCGGCCTCGCCCGAGAGCGTCACGTTGGACGGCGAGTTCTCGCACCCGACAATGACCCCGGGCAGCAGGAACCGCTCGACCTGCTCCCGGCCGAGCCCCACGGCCGCCATGCCCCCCTCGTGGGCGGCCTTGATGATGCGGGTGATCTGGCCGCGGTGGTAGGCGATGAGGATCGCCTCCTCGGCCGTGACGGCGCCGCTCGCGTACGCGGCGGCCGTCTCCCCCGACGAGTGCCCGACGACGGCGCTCGGCGCGACGCCCCAGGAGCGGAGCAGGTCGACGAGGGCGACTTGGATGGCGGCCAGGCACGGCTGCGAGAACTCGGCCTCGGACAGCCGGCTCTCGTCCTTCGGGGCCAGAAGCATCTCTGTGATTCGCAGTTAGCACGTGGCGGTTGGCACGCCGTGTGACCTGACAGCGTTCGGTTTTTTTTTTTTTTCCTTTCTTTTTTTTCTTGGGCTTGGACATAATTTACCCTTCAACGTCCAGGGCGGAGGCTCCGAGAGGCCGGCGAGAACCTTGTCCAGAGCGTCGATCCGTTGTTGGAACAGGGGCTCCTGTTCCACGAGCTCCTTGCCCATCTGCGCCCATTGCGCCCCTTGGCCGGTGAAGACCCAAACCAGCTCGGGCGGCGGGCTCCTCGGCTTCGTGACCGGGGACATCTTCAGAGGGGCGTTGCCGTCCGTCACGCAGAACGCGCGGTGCGTGTGGGCTTCCCGGCGCGAGGCCAGTGAGTATGCTACATCGTGTAAGCTCTCGGGAGACCGGCCCAGGTACTCCCCGACGTTCCTGCTCAGGGCGTGGACTGAATCCGGGTTCGTGGCAGACAACACCAGCAAGCGTTGGTTGAGAGCACCGTGCTTGGTTCCGTTTGCGAGCTTTGCTGCTGGGGGAGGGAGGCCGAAGCAAGCAGCAGACTCGAGCAGGACCTGAAAGACGCATCGCATCAGCTTTGAATAGGGGCGAGAAGCAGTAGGGGCATCTCTACGTGGGCGTTGGAGCCGCCGATGCCAAAGCTGTTGACCGAGACTCTTTCAAGCCTGTCGGTCGGCCAAGGCAGAGCCTCTGTCGGGACTTTGAGCTTGGCGCTCTCCCATGGGACTTGTAACACCTGGAATCAGCAGCCATCGAGAGTCGGAGGCCATGATTGGTAATCATCACAGGACGAACTCACTTCTTGGGTTGGGCGTTTTGAAGTTGATGTTGGGCGGGATGGTTGAGTTTTCCAACGCCAGAACCATCTTGATGATGCTCGAGAGGCCCGACGCCCCTTCGGCGTGGCCGAGGTTTGGTTTCACCTTGCCATCCGCGTGTTAATCAAACTAGTTGCTGGTTGAGAGGGGGAGAGAGAGAGAGAGAAAGAGAGAGAGAAAGAGAGAGAGAAAGAGAGAGAGAAAGAGAAAGAGAGAAAGAGAAAGAGAGAAAGAGAAAGAGAGAAAGAGAGAGAGAGAGAGAGACTGGCACATGGCCCATCGCTCCAGGCTTACCGATCCGATGTAGATTCCATCCTGACCCCAGATGTTGGCAACGGCACCGACTTCCAACGGGTCTCCAACCTAGTGACCAAGCAAGAAAGAGGTCATCATCAGCATAATCCGACCCGGGCAATTTCCCGGCGTGCGTGTGAGTCGGGAAGAAATCGACTTACAGGGGTTCCGGTGCCGTGGCACTCGACCATGGCGGTCTTGGACAAGTCGGCGATGCCGGCGATCTCGTGGCCCCTCCTCATCAGCCTCTCGTGGATCACGGGGTTCGGCGTCGTCAACCCCGGCGTCCTGCCGTTGCCGGCGACGCAGGTGGAGCGGATGACGGCGCGGATCGGGTCGCCGTCCCTCACGGCGTCGGACAGCTTCTTGACGTAGATGGCCGACACCCCCTCGCCCCGCGCGAAGCCGTCGGCGTCGGCGTCGAAGCTCTTGCAGGACCCCGAGGGCGAGAGCACCCCGTTCTGGTGCATGGCGGCCGTGTCCTCGGGCGTGAGGATGAGGTTGGCGCCGCCGACGAGCGCCGACGAGCAGTCGCCGCTGTGCAGGTCCCGGCAGGCTTGATGCAGCGCGACCATGGACGCGGAGCACGCGGTCCGTACGACGAGGCTGGTTTTACCGGGTGTTAGTCCGTGTATGGAGAGAAATCGGAAGAAAAAGAGAGAGAAAGAAATAGAAAGACAGACAGAGAGAGAGAGAGAGAGAGAAATAGAGAGACATATAGAGAGAGAGAGAGATAGAGACAGATAGACAGATAGACAGATAGAGAGAGAGAGAAACGGCCATGTAGCCACAACTCACCTCGGGCCTGTCAGGTCGAACTCGTACGATGCCCTGTTGGCAAGGATGTAGTCTCCGTACACGTCTGGTCGGACTTGGTTGAGGCTCTGCTGGTCGTGGCTCTCGAGACGCAACCAGTCCTCGCCCATGGTGCCGACGTACACGCCGACGTCGCCGCCCCTCCACGAGGTCGAGCCGGAGCTCTCCAGGGCCTCGTAGGCGACCTCGAGGAACAGGCGCTGCCGCGGGTCCATGAGCTCGGCCTCCTGTCTCGTAAAGGACCAGAAGCTGGCGTCGACGTGCGCGAGGTTCAGCTCCTCGAGGAAGTACCCGAACTCGGTCGGGACGTGCAACGCCCTGCCGGGGCCGTACCAGTTGTCGACGTTATACCGGCTCTCGGGCACACGGCAGCGGCCACTCCTGCCGTTGACGAGGAGGTCCCAGTAGTCGGCGGCGTTGTGGACGCGGCCGGGGAGCCGCATGCCCATGCCGATGATGGCGATCGGCTCGTAGAGTTGGTTGGCGTCATGACGCTCTCCGTTGCAAGCCGCACCCGCTGCGGGAGTAGTAGCATCATTGCACATGATGGCTGGCGCAAAAAAAAAAAAAAAAAAAAGATTGCCTTGGGGGAGGGGATGAAGGGTGGTTTCCTTGGGTCCCTTCGGTTTGATGCTGTTTGTTGCTGCTTGAAGAACGAGCCAGTTCATGTCAGGTTCATGGGGCCATGCCGAGCTTATGTGCGAGATCTTCAGGTTCCCTCGCTGCCGTGAGGGATATCCACATCGATACAAGTTGTCATCATGCTCATCCTCGAGGCCCGCGATCGGGAGACGGCCAGAGGTCCCATCGTCAAATCCAATGGTGTGGATGCCAGCATGCAGCAGCAGCAGCAGCTGGTGGCTAAGCCCATGGCATGCCTGATCCAACTGGATCGCCAGTCCGAGGTATCCATAGTCAGCTTGCTTCCCTCGGCTCACATGCTCAGTATGTATGTGACTATTTGTGTGTGTGTGTGTGTGTGTGTGTGTGTGTGTGTGTGTGTATGCGTAAATACCATCTTGAGGACCGCACGTAACTAAGTCTAGGCATCATGATACATAGGATGAACAGACACTCGGCTAGCTCACGGCGCAGCAGGGACATCGGGGTTGGCCAATGCATTTGGCTCGACCATATTGAGGCCCAAGGCCGGACCGGTGGCTGAGGTCGGTCAGACGGGGACGGCATGCGTATGCGGGCTTTCCGGTGAGCTCAAAGTCTTGGACCCCAGCTGGGCTCCTGCAGAATGCAGGCAGACAGACAGACAGACAGACAGACAGACAGACAGACAGACAGACAGACAGACAGACAGACAGGCAGAAAGACGGACGGCCTCGCTGGCCCACCAAGACCGCAATGCGCATATGTGGTCTGATGTGGATATGTATGACAGAGAGAGAGATGCGTCAACCCATCGGCCGGTGACGAGCCGTATGGTGTATCCCCACAAAGTCTTTCCCGATTCGAAAGGGCTGGCTTACGGATACGGACTAATCCGTTGGTAGGATGCGCAGGATCTAGGGTCTCGTCTTACGGCGCAGCAACGAGGTTGTTAGTCCACTCCACACACACACACACACTCACAAACATACACACACACACCAAAAGATATGACCTGCATGTAAAATCCGTCTCCGCCGGTTCCTTCACAGCCTGGGAAAGGAAGCCTGCACGCGATATGAAGTGAGTGAGTGAGTGAGAGGGGGGGGCGGTGGGTGGGGTATCTGCACGTGAAAAAGGCCCATCATCCATGGGAAAAATGCTGAAAACCGACACGACGACTAGAAATGGAAAAAGGCCCGACCGAGTCTTGTTGATGCAGAAAACACGGAAGAGAGATGCTTTCAAAATCCATCATACAAAGTTCCCTATTCTCGCATGCGTTTAAAACTTTGTCGTTTTCTCAAAAGTTCGACGCCAACAGAGCAAACCAACCCCTGACATCTTTACTGAATCTGGGTCTTTAGACCAGACCCAACGTCACCAGCATCTATCTACGAGGATTGCCTACGATCTACAAACGTTTACCCTCCGAGACTCATTGTCCGACAAGTTGATACCAACAACACGGTATAATTCCGCTACGAACCTCCACCAGGACGGATAACTCTCCCTCACAAGAGAGACTACCGAGCCCCTCGCTGCATCTTCTCTGTTCATTCATTTTTGGATACCCTCCTTCTCGATCCACAAACAAAACCCCCCTAGTCGGAACTGATGGATTATCTCGCCCCGGATCCAGTCCTGCTTCATGCACGTTTACGGCCGACCGGCCTGGCCTGCATCGACCTCTCGACCAACCGCCGATGGACGTATGCGGAACTCAACGCCGACGTCCAGCGCGCGACGACCGTCCTGCGCGGACTGGGGGGTGTTGGTAATGGTGTTGGTGATGGTGGTGGTGGTAATGGTGGTGGTGGTGGTGGCAGCATCCAGACCGGTGACAGAGTGGCCACCGTCTCCGCCAACAGCGTCCATCAGATCATCCTGCACCACGCCCTCGCGAGACTGGGCGCCGTCCACGTCCCGCTCAACTGGCGACTCGCCCGGCCCGAGCTCGCCAAGCTGCTGCTCGACTGCACGCCCGTCCTCCTCCTCTCCGATCTGCTCGAGCCCGACCCACCGGGCCTGCTGCCCCTCGGCTGCCGCCACGTCGGCCTCTCCAGTTTCGCAGCGGCCGTGGACGCCGCAGAGCCCGGCCCTCGCCTGGACGCGCGACCCTCGACCGAGACGAGGGTCGTCCTCTACACGTCAGGAACGTCCGGGGCGCCCAAGGGCGTCCGGTTGACGGCCCGGTCCATGCTGGCCACGACGTGCAACTTTGGCGTCCTGGCCGAGGTGGACGCCGGGAGCGTCTTCCTCTGCGACGGGCCCATGTTCCACCTGATGGGCCTCATCGCCCAGACGGGGCCGGCCGTGATGCACGGCGGCACATGCATCGTGTCGCCCAGGTTCAACCCCGAGATCACCAACGCCCGCCTCGGCGACGCGGGGCTGCGCGTCACGCATTACTTCTGCGTGCCCCATATGGCTGAAGCCCTCGCCCGCGCACCCAACTTTGACCCGTCGGAATGGGCCGCCCTGAAGGCGCTGTTCACCGGCGGGGCCCCGAACCCGCCAGCTCGCGTCAGGTGGTGGCTGGGCCGCGGTGTCCGGATGGTCGATGGCTACGGTTCGACCGAGATCGGGACGGCTTCCGGCATGCCGCTGTCCCGGGATCTCATCGGCGCCAAGGCCGGTTCTGTGGGTCTCCCGGGCCCGTTGACGGCGGTCCGAGTGGTCGACGGTCGGGACCGGGATGTTCCCGTCGGTGCGCCGGGCGAGATCTTAGTGTCGGGTCCGAGCGTCACCCCGGGCTACTGGAACCGGCGGGACGAGGACGTCGCCGGTTTCACGGGCGACGGATGGTTTCGGACCGGCGACGTCGGACGGGTCGACGAGGACGGGTACATCTTTCTGATCGACCGGCGCAAGAACATGTTCATCTCGGGGGGGGAGAACGTGTATCCCGCCGAGGTCGAGGCCGCGCTGGCCGAGCACCCCGGCGTCGTCGACGTCGCAGTGGTCGGCGTGCCGGACCAGCTCTGGGGCGAGGCGGGGCGCGCCTACGTGATCGCGGCGCCCGGCTCCCAGCTCGCACACGCCGACTTGGTCGGTCATTGCCAGGCGCTGCTTGCTCGGTTCAAGGTACCGCGAGAGACCGTGTTTGTCGGGGAGTTCCCGCGGACAGGCTCGGGCAAGGTGCAAAAGCATCTCTTGGCAGAAGACTCGGTAGCAAGACTGTAGTGGCGGTCCCTGGCTGCCTGGATGGGACAAAATGGATTCCCGAAGCGTGGGGGACGTATATATTTATTGTATGTATGTGTATGCACGCACGATCCAGGATTACAATGTTCGAACGCCCAGATTCACAAAACAAGACACGATACGATGTAAGTGAAACTGCAAAAGATGTGTGCGCCGAGGGGGAATCGAACCCCCGGCTCCCCGGAGGACGTAGGTAAGCTGACCATCGGGGGGGGGGGAGACATTACCTGACCATAAAAAATGACCAGAAAAGTGGGGCGACATAAAGGTTACCTAACTATAGTTAGCTTACCCCCCTAGTTAATTAAACTTCCCCCTTTACACATTTTTTTTTTCCTACCTATATAGATAGAAGTACTTTATAATTAATTTTCTTTTAAACTAAATTAATTTAGAATTAATTTCAAATAAATAATGTATTAAAGGGGGATATCTTTTCTCTACTTAATAAAATTTAGCCTTTTTTTAATCCCTATACCTAAAATAGTATTAAAAGGGATAATCTTATAGCTTATAGGTAGGTTTAGTAGCCTAATAAGCTATTAAAAAGCTAAAAAGTAAGTAAAGTTATAGTAAACTCTATAAAACTAATTTTCAACTAATTTAAGATTTACTTTAAACTAATTTAAATACCATCCTACCTATACTTATATTATTAAAAGCTACTAAAGCTAAGTATACTAGGTTTAATAATATTTATACTTTTATATAAAGAGTAATTTATATACTAAGCTTTAGTAAATATTTAAAAATAAGTAACTAAGGTATTTTTTATACTATTAATATTTAAGCTTTTAATCCTAAGGATATTAAAGTACTGTAGAATTTAGTAAGAAACTAGTTTAAAAGTAATTTCAAGTTAGTTTAAAACTAATTTTAAATAGATTTAGTATAACTATTAGTACCTCTTCTTAGCTAAGTAAACTATATTCGCTTTCTTATAAAATATAGTATATTTTTATTTAATATATAAGTACATAAGTAAAAAAGCTTACTCCTACTTTAACTAATTGTTACCTTACGAAAACTATACTAACGTTACCTCCTAAATTGTTAATAAAATTATAACCCTTTAGAAAAAAGCCTTCTAGCTAAGCCTAAAGAAAAAGGTAGTTATATCAGTATTTCTAAACTACTTTAAAACCTATTCTAAACTAATTTAAAACTAATTTATTACTAATTTATATTTTCTTATAGATAAGCTTAAGTATAATTATACTACTTTATATAAGGAACTACTTAGATACTTTTTTAAAATAACTATAGTATATAAGTTATATTGTCTAAGTATAGGATAAGTAATATATTAAGAATTTATCTTAAATTAATTTAAAACTAATTTAGAAATAGTTTATATTTAGTATTAATTAGAGTACTACTAGCTATAAGTATTAAAGTTAAATGGGTACTAAAGGTAAAACCTACTTTATAGTATTTCCTCCTATTAAGTATTAACCTTACCTTTAACTTATCTAAGTAGTACTTAAAAAAAGAAGCTTTTAAATTAGATTATAAAATAGCATTACTTATTTATAAGTAATTTAAAAAAGATAGAGCGTTATAGTAAGGATTTTAAACTAATTTTAAACTAGTCTAGAAATAATTTAAACCTAATTCTAAATTAGCATAAGAATAAATATAAGCTACATTATTCCCAAAATAATACTCCCTATTACTTATACTATTAAGTATAACTTTTAGATTCTAGTTAACCTTAAGATAATACTTATTATTCTCCTTACCTCTTATAGTATATATGTACATCTACTACCTCTACCTACTAAGGCTTTAGCTAGTATTATCTTTAGGCTAAGATATATTATCTAGATAATTAATTAGCTAAGAATTAAGCTTAGTAAGTAATTCTAAATTAATTCGAAAGAAGTTTTAAACTAATTCTTAATAAATTCTACATACTTTCTATTAGAACACACAGGTCTTGTAAAGTCACAATCGAACAACCTATCTATAGGGTATTTAATGTATTTCTGTAGCTTAAGGAGGGAAGCATCTATCTAAAGGCATAGGCTAGCTAGGCTGGTTATATATAGGCGTGGGTTACCTACGTGATCTATAGGCTAGCCCGGCTAGCCTAGCTAGCCTACTAGCCTGTGCGCCTAAGCGCGCCTGAGCAGGCTGAAATCCTTCTGCCTGGTCTGATTGGGATATTCTAATACTAGTAGTTTTCTACTTTACTAATGCTAGGCTGATTAGACTACTGAAAAAGCAGCTAGGAATTAACCCTCTAACGTTCTAAAATGTGCTCCTTTTCTATCTATGTGTGTGTGCTTTAAAGAGAGGTTTTTGTCGGATCGGAATCGGCACCGGAGCACGGGATTAATCCGGTTCCAGAAGGAAAGTAGGTAAGCAAGGTAAAAGTGGGGCGACGCCCAGCGCTGGCGAAAGTGGGGCGGCAACAGCCTTCACTTTCGCCTTAGCAGGCGCGTAGGCTGTAGTCTATCTTAGATTATATAAGCCTAGTCACACCTATAAAGTTATTACTAAATCTGTAAATAACCTTATAATAACTAACCTTTAACTATCTATAATATTAAACTAATACTAANNGTTCCAGAAGGAAAGTAGGTAAGCAAGGTAAAAGTGGGGCGACGCCCAGCGCTAGCGAAAGTGGGGCGGCAACAGCCTACACTTTTGCCTTAGCAGGCGCGCAGGCTATAGTCTATCTTAGATTATACAAGCCTAGTCACACCTATAAAGTTATTACTAAATCCGCAAATAGCCTCAACATGTTGCGTAATGTCTGGCAACAGTGGGGAGTTATTAGTTATTTAGGGATATACGCTGAAGACTAGGAGCGTTAGAATAAGGCTGTTAGGTCTAGCAGTGTTGTTAACAGACTTAATAGCGCCTTATAGGGTGGAATTATAAGGGAGGGATGGGTACTCCTCTTAGATAATTTTGTATGCTTTACGTACAGCAGCGTAGTATCTCTTAACCTTTCTAATGCTGTAGTAACTCTTAATAGGGATAATCTTAACGTTAATTAATATAGCTTTAGCTTTGTAGTGAAATTTGGCGGTAGTAAAGTTCCTACTAGTATCTACAATAATTTAGTTAGGGGGGCCTTAGTATACATTAATCTAGTATAGCTAAAGGGCTTCTTATGTAGTCTTTACTAAGATATCCTTAAGGAACCTTGTAGTATTAAAGGCTATAGTAGAGTTAATAATGTAAAGGACTAGCCTATTACCCTTAAGATATATTATATTAATAATAATCTTATAGTTAAAGGCGGAATCCTTAACGTCTTTAATAGTAAATTAAAAGTAGAAGGGGCTTTAACTATAAAGCTAGTAGGATTAATAGTTCTTTATTAATCTCTAAATAGCGTTAAGGTAGACTTCCTAGCCTACTTTACTAAGGAGCTTATGAAGTTAATAAATAGAGGGGTGGCTAAAGCAGCGGTAAAGGTACCTTAGCTTAACGTTAGTTATGTAATTTCCTATAATAATAGACTTCTTTAGTAGGCTTAGGAGTATCTATAGGTAGCCTTATTTTCTTATAATAGGTATAGTAACGTTGCCTTAGTAAAGGACATCCTTAAGGTTGTTAAACTAGATCCTTAACTAGTCTATATTGCGTAGGTAAAGGAGAAAAGGTGTATTAACAGGTATAACGTAAAAGTTAATTAATCTAAGGGGGGTCTTAATAGTAATAGTTTTAGAAGACTTGATAGGCTGCCTGCTGCTAAAGGTAATAGTCACCTTGTCCTTTAGCTTATTAATCTTAATAGGCTAGATCTGTTAAAGGGTAACAACTTAAGAGTAACCTGCTGTTAAATAACCTGTAGCCCCTATATTAAGTAAGATGCCTTAAAAGACCTTAGATAAGTATTGATTGAGGAGGAATTAAGATAAAAGCTTTAATGAAAGGGGCTTGGGTTTTGCCTTAGTTGAATTACTAAGGTTATTAACGACTTTATTAATAAGATCCTCTTTACGCTATAACTTTTAGGTGTAATTAGTAGGATCCTCCTTGTGCTGTAACTTTTAAATGTGCTGCTAAATACCCTAGTTAGCCTTAGTTAGGTAATAGGTAAAGGATTGATCTGCTAACTAGCTTATTATAGCCTTTTTATTAAAGTTGGTTTTACTAAAATAGGTAGTTGTTATGTAGAAGGTCTTATTTTTGTTAGTCTTAGTTTAGGGTCCTTCTTTAATTATAATACCTTAAAGGTACTAAGTAAGATCTTCTTTACTATTATTATTAGTAAAGGTTAGGTTAGCCCCCTTATAACTTATTAAGAAGGCGTTGTAAGTTGCTTAGCTACCTCTACCTTGTGTGTATTTGCTAGCTTTATACTTATTATAGGCTACATACCTTT
>PUHP01000713.1:0-18875 GCA_006783085.1 Colletotrichum shisoi | reverse complement strand
GCTTTTTCTTCTTCTGCTTTTTCTTCTTCTGCTTTTTCTTCTTCTGCTTTTTCTTCTTCTGCTTTTTCTTCTTCTGCTTTTTCTTCTTCTGCTTTTTCTTCTTCTGCTTCTTCTGCTTCTTCTCCCCCCTTCCGCTCGGTCCTCAACACATGCCTCGTTTCTTTTCGTCTTCCTCCGCACCTCATCCCACCTTGCCGCTCCTTCTCATTCTTCCCTTCCTTCCTTCCTTCCTTGCCAAGACACCAGGTCTAGTTCCTGCCCTGCCCCTCCTTACTTTGCCTACCTAACTACCGAAGTACCTAAGGTACCTAGTCTGGGAGCAAGCCGCCCTGGTCCAAGACTGAGACTGAGGGAAGGGGTACGTCTATCTGAGTGCTTCTGGTATGAGGACAGACTCAGCTCAAGCAAACAACGCCGGCTTGGCTGGGCTTTAAAATGACCGAGTGCCTAGCGTGCGGCATCTAGCGCTACTGAGGGAGTCAAGACGAAACCTCACCATACCGCAGAAACTGCCGTTGTAAGGACTCTCTGTTGCCTCAACGACAACTCCTGCTACTACAGTCATAGGCGACAAGTCGAATGTCACCTTGATAAACCGTTGCTTAAGGAGAGGGAGAGGCCACGTGCGTATGCGTATGCGTATGCGTGTAAGGGTGTCCTTGTGTGTCTCCTCTCTCCTGGGTTTCTCCTAGGGAAGGACAACCAACTAGCCCACTGTTGAACTCCGGGTTCTTCTCTTTGCCTCATCTCTATACACGTCCAGGGTCTCTGGCCATAGCGCTACTGTAAATGGGTTTACTTCGTACTGGTAAAGTACATGGTAGATTTGGTGGAGAATCAGGGTGAGTACCCGCCTGTCCATTTTAGATACCCCGCCTTCTTACCACCTCTGTACCTAGGCATTTCAGGTACGCGGTATGAACAGGGCGGCTATGGCAAGCCCGGAATGTTACCGACACGCCTGGTGCGAGCCACTCAGATGCCTTGTGCTGACTACCTAGGTATACGAGTGAATACCTAGATAAGTGACCCCGTCTCTTATCTTATTACTCAAAACTACAATAGTGGGTAGAGAAGAACTTCGTTGTGTACGTGTCTTGTGTAGCCTTGACCCTCTGCCGTACCTACGTAGATATATGAGCATACCCGGCAGCCCCGTTCTTATCCCAGAATTTCGGCGCAGCGCTTAGAGAAGCAGCAACAACTGTAAATGATTGTACCGAAAACAGCTGCCTGCAGCCACTGTGCTTGCTGGCCGTCTAGGGCCTGACAGACTTTCTGGGCAGTACCTGTACGATGTAACAGTGCCCGTCCCAGTCTGACTTGCCCTTGTCAGGGCCCATTGTGGCTGGGGACCCGACCAATGTGTCGATAGAAACATCCAGGAGCCCTGGTCCCGTCTGACCTAGTGTAGGTTGTGTCCTGAACATCCCCTGCAGGCCATCGCAGCCGTCGACTTCTTCTTCGCATACCCCTGGTTCCTCGTATCTCTTCCCGCGGTCCCATTCCAGCCGTGCGCCCCTCCGCTTCGCCCTTATTCGGTGAAACATGTTGGACTCAGGCCTCGACACACCAGGCGGGGCCAAGGCATGTTGCTCTATCGAGCTCTCTTGTGAGGGATCCTTAAGACTGTTCAATCAGTTCGTCATTTGTCACGTCACTCGAGATGTGTGAACCTAAAGCAGGGCATGGCGTTTAGCGATTCGTCTACTGTGCTTCTCCGGATCCTATGCTGCGTCTGATGGCATCATTGTCTGCCAAATTGTTGTCAAGAGCAAAAAGACAAGGGACAGCGCCGGTAGTGACAATCTCCATTCCCCTGCCTCTTGTCTTTTCTAGCGGACGTGCTGTACCAGCAACTGTAACTGTACCTTAACATCACTGCTGTTTACTTCCGTAGCCCCTAAATGTCTACATACTACGTCGGTCGGTCAGCCGAGTCCTAATCGATCGGGCAGACTGGAATTCAACGGCAACGGCAGCCATTTTCTAGATTCTTCTTGCTGTCAAGAATCAGTTGTCATTCATCTTTACATATCGCTGCGCCAACACCCATTAGCGGATGACATACCCGAGGATGCAGCAACTCAAATGATCAAGACGAACCATCGACGGCTTCAACGATCAATTCCAAGCACTGCGCGGGTTGCACGGCCTGGTTAGCACATGGGTAAGACGCTCCCATTCTTACAAGTTCAGGCCGTAAAGCGGGTTGTCTTCAGTGTTTGGATCGTCGACGCCAACGTTGACGTCAAGTCAAGGCTCCATACGAACCACACCGCACCCGCAACACTACGACACGCATTACCAACTTCGTCCCTACATGAGATAGACGGTGCGGTGTTGGCCGCGTGGTGGCCCTGTCCTATTGAACACAATTTTGACAGCGAACACGCAGACAATATCCTATCGGGCGGTGTCCACTGACCTCGCCGACCGAGCATCAATCCCATCTCGACTCTGTCAGATTGAGCACGCACACTTTACCCCCCTCAGGTCTTTGCGCTCTGTTTCTCGCAAAAGCCATGGCAAAATTTCCGTCAGATAAGCAACGGCCCACGTCGTAAGCGTCCTGGCGCAGAAGACCATAAGGTACGATGTAGATACCTACCCTTACCTTCAACCTCAGGTACTATGCACAGGTACTATGTATAGTTACACGTTAATAACTTGAATAACTTGGACATATCGCCGCTCGCGCCCCCCCCCACCCGGCACAGCGTCTCTGGTCGCCCGCATAACTACCTAAGCACTGGCGATGGGGAATTACCACAATTTCCATCTCGCCCAGCCACTCCCTCGGGGCATCGCACAAGGTGCCCACTGCCTCTCGATGATTACCAACCACATGGTCATTTCGCACCCGTTGGCTACGCTAGGCAGACCTATCCGCAAACCAAATCACAACCCGTCCGGTTGGGATAAGTGTCTGCATCGCGGTGAAGGCGGCTTGCTCAACGAGGTACGAACACTCCGACGCCATACGAAGTACACGTGTACGAATGCCAGTCCAGGGCCCACCATTTCGTGCCACCCTGTCGTAGGGATATGTCCCTTTCTGCAGGGGTGACGTCGGAGCACCCAGCTTCTCGGTTCCGCCACCTCTCTAAGACTCGCAAGTTGCGAGGAGTCTAACCAAGTTGGCGGCAACACGGTGCGGAACCGTCTTTCCGCCCCAGCGAAAACCTTTGACCTCCCTCATGCCAATCTTAACACCTCTCCAACCCAACTAAGAGAGCCCTATCCTCAAGACCGCCAGCGCCTCCAACGTGACTATCACAGTTCCAAACCGTGTCGGTCATAGGTAGGATGCTTTCGCTGGATACCATTGTAGCTTGCAGCCTTCGAGACATAGGATTGCCAAGCTTCAACCCACAAATTCCCCCCGTTCCAGATGACATACGTGACCCTGTCCCGTCACACCTGCCACATAGCACATCACTGCTGGACCCGCGAGGTCCTCAAGGGATTACGTCCAGCATGCTGCTCCTTCGCGGGAATCTATTGCTCACATGGCACTCGCCATGCTACCACAGTCAGCTCGTAGTCAGCTCGTTCGAAGCCATTAGGTCCCCGAGATGGGCTGCCGGCAAAAGGGAATATCCTGAGTCCACCCATTACCAGGCACGTTCCCAAAAGCCTGGTCGCACTGCGTCATGCAGCCAGCTCACTTCTGCAACATGGGTCTTCGTCTATAGGTTACGACGGCGTTTGAATCTTGACCCATTTCCAGCACATGTGCTTTTCCCCCTCGAAACACTGATCTCAGGAATCATTGGCAAGGATTCAGATTGACTCTAGGGTCATACTTACCTAGCCGGACGGAGTGAAACACAACGGGCTTTCGTCCACGAATCAGACTGCCAGACCACCCTTGAGACAACCTTGGGCGGTCCATGTCTGTTCTCAGGGAGCTGGCACCCGGCATCAAGGGGTACTAACCTTCCGAGGCCATAGTCCCAGCAAGCTGGCACCGATCTGCGCGAGCGGTGTTACCTTCACGAGACGGGGGGGCTATGTCTGGCGTAGAGTCTGCTCGCCCTTGTCTCCAGTTCCACCGTGTTCTTTGTTGCCAGCCCCAAGAGACGTCGAGGGGCTAGTGCAAGCTCTCTGTCCGTAATCAAGGCGGGCCCCGAGCTGACACGAAGCCTATAAAAAATTGGAGACTGAGTTCGCAAGTCTTTCCAGCATGGCATTGAAGGGCCCGAGACGATGGATCGGATGTTTGACCGTTGGTGGTTCTAGTTCCATGACATTTCCGCTTTTGTTCGGCGGTGCGCACAAAACCATCCCAGGGTCCGTGGTGGTGTATGAAGCTGCGCGGATGATGGGGTACAGTAGGATGAGCTGGCAGCGGGCAGTGCCACAGTGGTGACTGCTCTCGACCCTTGACCCCTAACACTAGAGACCCGACACTCTGGTACTGCATTTGGCCGCTACTCACCCCGGCCTCAGCCACTAGCCTGTCGCCTGAGTCACAGCCTGGGTGGTGTAGCCTTTTGATCGTGCACGCACACACACAAACACACACACGCGTGCGCGCCGATGAGTCCAGTTCTCTCCTATCTTGCCGTGTCCCAATTTGCCGTGTTGGCAATCTAACCCTGAACAAGAACCAGGCAGAAGTTTATCGCACCCTATTCCGCAACGATAGAGGAAGGGGAAGCGGAAGCGGAAGCGGAAGCGGAAAGTAGGGGGAGGGGGGTCTTACCAGGCAGAAACGGAAACCACCGCAATGAAACAGACTGAAGCATCCTTCGCCTGGTAGTGCGCACGTCTGACTACGGACTAGTGACGAGACATCAGACGGCACTGACGGAGCCAAACCTTAATCGAACATGATCGGTGCACAGAGGGACTTTTGTACTGACCAACGTCGGATCCTGGGGAGTAATGTGTGCCCGGATGCCGGTCGTGTATGCTGACACGAGTTGTTTTGATTCCCCCCACATTCAGATCCAACGCTGGGGGGCTAGGAATCACTTGCACAAGCCACGGGCAGGGGACGGGATGATGTTTATGTTTTTCGGTGGCGGTAAATCTCGAGGTATGATAGACAGCGGCTTACCGTGAAGCCGTTCCATCAAAGTCACCGTTGTGTAAGTGCATTTATGCTGACGTACTGCCTCCAAGGCGAAGTCTCCCAACCATCGCATGCCTGGCTACTGCTTAGTGAGGAAGAATTCTGTTACGCCGTCTAGCAGGCCAGGCATCGATTTTGACGCGCAGCCTTCCAACCTCCAAGGGGTACCGGCAGCCCCCTGTCATGGTAACGAGTGTTTGCTCATTGTCCACCCATCCATTACTACTGCCCGTCTCATTATTTAGCCCGGACTGACCATTTCCTTCGAAAAGGATAATTCAATTCACAGAAGCCGCTAGACGCACCAACATCTGTTTAGCCTGGACGAGCATCACCAGCCTTGTCTCGGCACTCACTGAGCTGGAAACTAGTGTGATTTTGCTATGACCCTGAGCCATCAACAGGCTCTGGAAACGTTCAAGCGCTTACTCTGTCTGGGCTTGGAATTGTTTCCCGGAGATTACATATCATCCATGACCCGCGCGAATCGTTCTGGAAGCAAAAGTGGGTTCTCTTACCAGGCAGATTAGAAAAGCAACACTACAGTACTGTCCCAACCTCATTACCCACCAGATTGGTGCCTACCGGAGCATCCAGAATGCATTCAACGACGTTACATCCAGGGCCAACATGCTCTCATTTGGTCCATGCCGACACGGGAGCGGTCAAGACCTCCGCAGCGGCTATGACGGGCTGTCGCAGTTGAGCAATACCGCTCGTATGCCGAGGTTGGTACTCGCCGATCACAATGCCTCTTACAGCTTGAATCTCACTGCGCCGCAGGCGTTGGCGCAACCAGGTATGGGACAACATGGCAAATTCCTCATGGGGACCTACCCCGAGCTCATCGCCTCACCATGTCTAACCTAGATCCTTGACTAGTTGGCATGTATGCGGCGCCTAACCTACCGCGTAATAGCGTTTTGGTTGCTATGCGAGTGCTAATGCTTGCACATGAAAAAAGAAGTGGTCGACAACCATCGGATTGCGGCACAGCCAGGCAATATACACACCATCACGAGCTGGTACTACCGCGCTACCAAACAATCCTTGAGCGCACAATATGCCACGCCAATTGGAATCTCCCCTTTCGAGAAGCCTACGGCCGACATGACGAGCACACATAGGCAAAATCTCCGAAAGAAGCTGACCGACAGGGAACAGAATCCTGTACGCACTCCTGCAATAGCGGTTCCGAATTCTTGGGTCCAAATCCATGCGTAAGCGTCGCCTGGTGCTCGCTGACGAGTGATGACAAGCAGCCTAGTCACGACAGTGTACCATGTCTAGTAGACAGGCTGGTGCTTCAATGAACCGGTCAGGCCTGTTGCCGGACTCTTGGAGTGTATGTCGTGCATGTTATCGCTAGCAGTCTTGCTGACTTCAGCGCATAGAACCGTGCCGTACCGTTGACACCACTGCCTGCTAGTAGAGCCAGTCGTTGTCTTAAACATCAATGCTAAAGGGCCGATCAAAGTTCGCCCCAAGGACTCCATCAATGCTAGAGATGCTGGGCGGATAATCCCAAGTCGAGGGTGTTAACTGCCAGACAGGCGCCGCTTGTGACAACTGCCTGGGAGCACTTTCGATACATCGCTCATAAGCCACGAGGCCGAGGATATGACGATGCTATCGATAGGGTCCAACCGGAATTCAATGGCGGTGAAAATCAAAGGCCGTATTTTGCAGCACTTGGTCTGCCCCAAGCTGATACCTTGGCACGACGGGCATTATCGAAGAAGCAGACAACACGCACGCAGGCTACACTTGTTTCGCTGGTGAGTGTTTTTTATTCATGATTTATTTTTGGCTGTGGCTCGAAAACTGGCCCATGGTGGGGCCATGGTGGGGCCATTTGGTGGGCGTCTCGCTGTCGTCGTGCCACTTGGGAGTTGAGCGTCCAGGCAGCATCTCAAATGATGCTAAGCGCCGTAGCAATGCTGGGCTTCCACAGGGAAGGTCTGGGGAACAAGCGGCGTGGAGAACTCATCACACGGATTCCAGGCGTCTCGCCCACTCAGTGGCGAGTGGAAACATGGTCTGGTTGTACGAACATTGTATATGCCCTGCCTTGTCTTTTCGGGCTGCATGCGCATCGAGGCCCCTTTGTACGAAGCCCTCGTGCGGAAGGCGCGCTCAACGTAGCATTCAGCGCCAGGTCGATCGATGCACGCCGGACGGTTTTGACTGAACAGTGAAGGTTGGGGGGTAGGAGGGGACGCGCGCAAGTAAAAAGGTGAGTGGGCCGCCACGAGAAAGACGACGATCGGATCCTCATGGGTCAAGTCCAACAGGGGCATTTTTCGATGATGAAGCGCTTGTCAAACGGGCATGCAATTTAAACGAAACCCTGCCGGCGGAATGACGGCCCTGGACAAGACTTCATAGTTGGCCTTTCTGCACGAATACCCGCTGTGGGTTGTCGTGGGAGAGTGACAACCAGCATTATGAGCACGCGGCAGGGCTGGGGTTCAAGTGGACGCCGTCGAGTCAACTGTGGCTCTCGTCGATGGCTCCATAAAAAACAAGCTGGGTTCCCTCGGCCCCGCGGACAAGTCTGGAGAGGAGTTCGCTGTTACATCTAAGTATGGGCTCTCCGGTGATTCCTCGGTGCTGATGGCCGAGCCCTCCTCCCTCCTTTGTTGTCGTGTGGTCTTTGCTTCTTCTTGGTACATGTCCTCCATTAATATTACAGAGTCACACATCTACTGCCATGTTCCTCTTTTGCGTAACCAGTGCTGCAGGATGCAACGTCGGTACTTGGTTGGTACCCACCCTCTCGGAATGAGGCCGAGATAAATGCGGTGGCTCGTCTTATCCTCTTCCAGCGCAACGAGCATGGTGAGGTCGTACACTGGAGACGACGTCGGACGTCTCAGGTCTCAGGCTTTCCAAGTTGGAATCCCGCATGAGCTAGGGCATTTAGATGGCGAATCGTCTGCCCGTTGCAATCTGGCTGCCCACAGTGATCTGATTCCTCAGATCTTGCCGAGAGTGTGAAATTCGACGGCATGACTAACCAAGATCGTAGATTCGCCATTGTAGTACTGGGCTGACCAAGATGGGTAGCTCCAAGCGGGCCATCCCAAGAATTCTGGCCACATTACGAAGGGGGGAACGCAGCCGGGCGAGGCGAGAGAAGTGGTCGGTCCACTTCGATTCCGGCGCGGTCTGAACATGGTTTCCTACACCAAAGGGGAACCATTGTTTGTCTCAAGAGAGAGAAATGGGCTGTGCCACTTTTTGATTGTTGTCTGAGACGTTCAGCAGATCATCCCGATGAAACTGACGAGCATTAACTTCAGGGTGTAAGAAGAGGAAGTATTCTTGTCAACTTATTCGGGATGGCTAGATGGGCTCCACGCAGGCTCTTCTTCAGCAGTCCATGCTGCTGGGAATGTTTAGTAAAGAAATTATTTTCTGAGACATGCTGTATGAGTTTCTCCGAACGAGACAGTGTAACCAGGTAATACCTGTCCAGGATATTATAGTACATCACCAAAGGAGGGCCAAACCGACTTCGGAATACAAGGAACTCGTAGGAGCCGGAAACCAGCTCAGCTCACTATCCTGGGGAGTGACCACGGCCTCTCTAAGATACATCTCGGCCCACAGTCGACGAAAACACGGCTCGAGAGGGTTATGTCACTGCTGGAAGAAGACACTTTTCAGTCTTCTTGTCCTGACTCGGGAAAGAAACCTATACTGGCTACTTGGCTTCTTCACTGACAGCGTTTCCACAATGGAAATGGTTGAGACTCTGACCCTAAATCCCGCGAACCTTTGAGGTGACGAACATCTCGAGCGGACACACGACGCGACTTCCAAAATAAGAGCCGCAGACCCAAAGGACAGGGCAGGCAGGGAAGCCACGGCCACGATGCTGTGTTCATCAAGAAAGTATCCCAATGCTCTCGCTATCATATCTCTCTGCGGCAGACCGTTTCCGAACGTCCGGCTCCTGCTGGCATAGGCGCGCACATGTCGACCCAGAGAGCGTGCCCGGAAGACAAGGCGACTGGTGTGTTAGCCCTCTTGGGAATGCTAGCCTACGGAACGAGACCCGAAGAATGAACCGAGATGACGAACAAGTTAGAGAAGCGAGCAGTTGGAGAGAACTCTCGCGACAGTTCTATCCAAGATGCCTCTCCCCCTGGGTCTCTGTCTGAACTGGACATTTCCGCGAACTCCGTAGAAGGTGAGATTGTCGGCTCGTCAGATGAAAGTCCACTAACAGTAAGGATAGGGAACTTAAGGGGCATATTAGAGTTTGAAACAGAGACATTGAGGACAACCAAGACAAAAGTAGCTTTGTCTCGTTGATCCCAAAAGTCAACCTGGCCCTGGCTACTTAACGGGATGTCACACTAGTCTCATACAGGCCGAGAAAGTCTCGAGGCAGGTTGAGTAAAGTCAGTCTCAAGAAATAACAGTCTCACTAGGATTTCATGTTCGACGCCAAGCCGACTGGCAGGCAGGGGAATGTTGTGGCAGCAGGTTCTATTCTGAGAGTGCGAAAACCCCATGATTTGCTGTTGTACACTTTTTGTTTTTTTTATGTGTCGTAAAATGAGGTCCGCATCCATCCGTAACTTCCCTAATGCTCTTGATGCGCACGAAGAGAATTTCGTGTTAGTCCTTCGGTCCATTCTTTTTCGCAAGACTGAACCAGCGTCACCAGAGTCGGCCGAGCTGACTGGCTTCCATGAACTTTTCCTCCGTCCCCTCTCAGCACAACCTCCCTTCTTATCATTCTCTCTGCCTCAATTCCTTGCTTCTGACTCCTATAAGCATAACCGGCCTCTCGCATATTCCCTGCTGGAACCAAATATCCTCCTCTGCGTCAAGCAAATACAACCAAAGTGCTGCGAATAATATGGATATGAAGTCGCACTCGGGTTGAAGAGAGTAGAAAGATCTGCTTGCGTGATCCAATTTCGTTCCTTCGCGAAAAAGAAAACACACAGAGAGAGAGAGACAGGGAGAGAGAGAGGGGAAGAGAATGAAAAAGAGAATGAAGGAGAATGAAAGAGGGTACTACTGTCGACGGGTTCTAGCGGCCGTCCGAGACCAAAGAATGCGGCTCTGGGTGGGCAGTTTCCCAAACTCTTACTGCCGGTCTAAAATACTGCAGTTTCGGACGAAACCAAGCTCGAGGTTGATATGCCCAATGAGTGGAATGTCAACGTTGTCCTCATGCCTTCGAGGGCAAAGGTTGGCATGTTGATACTGAAGGCTTTACCACTCGTACTCGCCAGTGGCTTTGTGGAAGACGTACTCCTTGCCGTTGACGGTAAGGACGCCATCCTTCAGGATACACTTCCACTTGTTCTTCACACGCTGAACCTTGTCGTACATGCAGAGCATGATGTGGCCCAGACCCTCGTCGTCGACTTCGTCCTCGTCCTTGTCTTCATCGGGATCGTCAAGATCCGAATTGATCGCATCTTCGTCAACTTCATCGTCATCGTAGCCGTCGTAAGAAGCGATACCGTGCTCATTTCCCTTGGAGCGCAAGGCAGCGGACTTATGTCTGGTAGCCTCCTTGAGTGGGAGCATCAGTCCACCACCCTCCATGCTTTTGGCGTTCGCAGCAATCCGCGCGTGGATCATACGGTCAATGTCGACACGCCCAAGCTCGCGTTGGTTGCCGTCAGCATCGCGCTGGAGCAGAACACCCTCGAAGTCGAATTCGTCACCGGTTCCATCGGTCTGCGAAGGGTTCACACCTGGCTGACCGTTGCTAGGGGGACGTTGTTGTTGTTGTTGTTGTTGCGGCTGACCTTGCTGGGGCGCGCCTGGCCGGTACTGTTGCTGCTGTGGCGCAGGCTGGCCAGGCATCTGGGGAAGGGCAGGCTGGCCAGCAGGCCTGCTGGTCGCCGAGGCTTGAATGGCATTGATGGAGCCGGCGCCTTTCTCACCGAATTGACCTCGGACATGTTGAGCTGCACGATAAGCAGCAATCCCAGCTCCCTCCTGTTGAGCCGGGGGCATAGAGACGTTCTGCACGCCGGGCTCTTGCTTGATGTAAGGTTCCTCCTTAACTGGCGCATTTCTAGCATGATCGGCAAGGGTGGCACCAGGCAGAGATAAGCCAGGTCCCGGAATCTGAGGACTCAGCTGAGCCTGGGAGTATGGAGCCGCAGGCGGCGGGGCCGCAGTTGCCGAGGGCGGTGCAACCGGAGCTGGCGCTTCCTTCGGGTCCCAAGAAAAGCTGGCGACCTCAAGTTGAGAAAGTTTTTCCTGCCATCCCTTCTTCAATTCTTCGAGGACGCTTTCGTCGACCCCGCCCTCCTCGAAATCGACGCGCGAGGAGCTGATGACCTCGTTGATGATCTGTTCGTAGACCACACCGACGGCGTTGTTCGACATGGTGAAACTCGTTGGCAGGCTTCACCTGATACTTGTCGAAAAGTTGGATCGGAGCTGGGACCAGGAAAGAAAACGCTGATGTATCACACCTGTGGTCGCACCTGCTCCAACGCAATTCTCCTTAGGTAAATGAATCCAGCTCTTGTTTGAGTGTTGCGAGTCCTCAGTCGTCCCGATGTTGATTGTGATCGATATTCGAATTGTCGATTGGCGAACGCCTGCCTAGTCCACCACTTCTCGCTACCCAGAGTGGCACGCGCGCTCAGATATCGTCTGCTGCGAGACTGGAAATCGAGTTATATTTAGGCTTGCCTCGTTGTTCTCGTGGACTTCGGATGGTGACGGGGTGTCTCGCTGGTGCCCTGTTTTTCGTTTAGTGGTTTGTACAGGACAATATTATCTTTGTTGAGTGGGTTTCGTTTTGAGGCTCCAAGCGGGCGCTCCTCGCCCATTAGTAAGCCTGGGAAGGCTGAACTTAGGGGCTGCGACCCGCCAGGTGATCTCGATAAGACGATAAGAAAGCGGATTTTCTGGAACGCGGGGCGCAATGACCACCCCTGATACGTCTTTAATGTACGAGACGTCGTCACCTAAACTTCGCTTCTCCCCAGTTATTTAGATGGCAGCTTCCATTTGTGTGAGGGCGGCGCCATGTCACTACTACCCGCTGCCGCCTTTTCTGGCCCAGAAGCACGCATATAATGGTACATATTCCTTCAAAAACGGTGCTACCTCAACCTATACCGGCAATGATTGGTATCGTCTGCCGTTACTCATTACCAAGCAATTTCATATCCCGTCGTGGAGAAGCCCTTTCGTGCCACGCAGAGTCGGATACAACAAAACCCAAACTCCTCGCTGAAGATGACCCCAACCGCCAGGAACCCATGACCGACGAATGCCAGAGGAGATATACCTACATATTTTGACGTCTTTGACCGACATCCGCCAGGCTTAGTCGATCTAACGCTTACCGGATCGTCATCTGCTTCACCATATCTGCCTTTACCGACGAAGTGCTGCTTCCAACACCGGCACTAGCCCCTGCCTTCTTCTCGAAGACCTTCCAGAACTTCAGACTCTCATCGGCGGCTGTGGGCAACGATTAGCACTTGTTGTTACCGAACGAAGAAGAAAAGAAAAAAGAGCTGCATGTTCATGACTCACCTGCAGTGGCAAGCATCTGTCCGTCGGGGCTGAGGCAGCTGTGCAGGACTCTGCTCTCGTGCGCAGGGATCTCCACGTTGCGGACCAGGGTAGGGTAGCTCCAGATGCTCAGGGAGTTGTCGGGGAAGCCACTGGAGCTAACAATCTCGCGGTAGTGAGGGCTCCAGCGAAGGCTAGTGACTTGCGAGCCGGTGTCGATGCTGTTGACACGAGCGCCCGAAGTAGAGTTCCAGAAGTGGATGTGACGATCATACGAGCCACCACCCGTTGCCAGAAGGTTCATGTTCCAGGGACACCACGCGAGGGCCTTCACAGCGGCCTTGTGGTTGGTCTTGGTGAACTTGGGAACAGATAGGGAGCGAGCGTCCCAGATGGAGACAAGGTTGTCGTTGCCTCCAGTAGCAAGCTGGGCGCCGTCAGATCGCCATTCAAGGCCACAGACCTCGGAGGTGTGCGAGACCAGCTCAGCTACCTTATGTTCCGCAATGCGGACGTCATGGTTGAAGACAAGTCCACTGCGGGCACCGGTGGACAGAAGGTGCTTGTTCCAACCCATGACGCCGACGCGGGTGTCGTGACCAAACATGCTGCGAACCTTCTGTGCGTCGGCGACGTCCCAGATCTGAACCTCGCCGGTGCCTAGGCCGACACCGACGTAAGCACCATCACCAGACCACTTGACACTGCTGACGTACGTGTCAGGGCTGGTCTCGAGGAGGCAGCTAACGCTTCCCTCGTCGGCAGACCAGACATAGACGTTGCGCTCCAGACCGATTGCAACCTGGTTGCCAGAGCTCCAGTCAAGCAGGTTGAGATAGTAGTCGTCAATCAGGCCAGGAGCATCGAGAACACGCTCAGGCGCAGTAGCGACGCGTCGGCGAAACTGTGCCGAAGTAGAACTGGCAGGCTTCAAGGGACGGTTGTACTGCTGGCGAAGGTCTATGGGCTTAGAAGACTCGGGGGGTGCGGGCTTGAACTGAAGGATACGGGTGTTAAGGCTGACGCCGCAAGCGCTTGCGAGAGAGTCCTGGTAGGCTACCGTATTCGGAGAAGGCCGGGAGTAGGCAGCGGGCACATCATCGTCGATATTCAGGCCTTCAAGGGCAGCAATAGCGTCCTCAGTGGCCGAGGAGAGGATGTTGGAGGCTTCGCTAGAGCTAACCTTGGAACGCTTGTCGGTACGGTCAAGCTTGCTGCTGCCGGCGTTGGAGATGGCAGAGCTGGCGCTACGGTTGGGGATGAATCGGTCGCCGCCATAATTGACAGTAGTCTTGGCCGTCTTTTGCCTGAGGGAACTCTTCTTGGACTTGGTGCTGGAGGGAGTTTTGGAGGTACCAACACTAGTCAGACTGAAGTCGGAGACGCCAAGCTCGAGAGCTCTGCGGGGAGTGGCGACACCTCTAGCAATATTGGACTTGGGCGAATCGCGATGGGACGACTTGGATGTGGTCGATCTGGCCAGGTGTGCGGTGAGATTGCTATTGTAAGAAGACTTGCCAGGTGCGCGGTAGGCCTCGTTGCTCGACTGCTTCTCAGGGGTGAACGGGGAGGAGTTTAAGTTGACTGAAACGGAGGTGGCCGAATGCTGACGAGGGGAGGGGGTCAGAGGCATGCGTCCGCCAGCGGTGCGGGAGGAGAAAAGTCCCTTGTGGGATTTGATGGGTGTTGACACTGATGCAGTGGCCATTTTGAGGAACTTATGTGTCGGGTATTGCGGTAAAGCGACTTGTGAATCTCCGACGGATTGGTGCGTTGAAAGTGATAAGAGGGTTTGAGAGCTCTGAGATCGAACGAGCTCCAAGAAACTCTAGCTAAAGGTTCCTGGATGTTTGTGTGTTAGAATTGTTGCCGTTGTGTATTGCTCGATAGTCGAGGTAGTGTCGTCACAAGAAGTGCTCTAGGCCAGGGAGGGCGACCAAATGGCTGAAGACAGCGATAAGATCCAATAGGCTTGATTGATCGTTCTTATGGATAGGTTGGTTGATAGGATTTCCCAGCTCAAAGGCGTAGGAGAAAGCAGTCTGAGGAGAGCTGAGGATTGAGAGTGCAAGTGAAGAGGTTGGGTATGGAGGGAAGAAAGCTCGAAGCTGGACAGGAGCTCTCACATCTTTTATTTACTTTGCGCCCCACCAGCGTTGCGGCCGAGCAACGGCGCTTGGACCAGCCAAATTCCCACCTACCATTGCTGGGTACCTAAGTGTCTAGATCGGTACCTAGGGTGCGCAGAGAGGTGCCGCAATTGCCGTCAGTCACGTGGTCTTCTGCTCAGCTGCTAACAAAAGCAGCCAATCAACGGAGGGGCCCCTCCTTTCGGACACACCGCTGCAGTTGCCACGACAGGACCCAGCTTGAGACTGCCTGGAGACACAAGGCGGCCCGTGATTTCCTAATCAAGTTGCCTCGGATTGTCAATGCAGGAACAACAGGACCTCCACCATCCCCGAATGCAGCGACAACCCGTCACTTCGTCGCCTTCTGCTATCGAAACTGCGTCCCGCGGAACAACACCACCGTCGCACTCTCCTTTCTCCCGACTTCCTCCGTCTTCATTCAACATTCCCTTCGCGCTCGGGCAGCCCGCAAGTCGAAGACATCTGTTGTTCAGCGACCTCCGACACGATTGAGATGACTTCTTAGCACCGCCGACATTGCTGCCCATCATGGCCCAGCCCCAATCTTCGCCAGCAACACCTGTGGGTCTGCCTCAGTCACTTTTTGGAGGACCTGCCTCACAGGCCTTGACGACACCGAATCAATCCTCTGCGACACAACCGCATTTTCAGCCGACACCGTCACCGGTAGACCAAGCACCGGGGTCAGCCACGTCGAGCAACAATACATATATCATGCCGAACTCGCCCATCAAGCATAGAGGCACCTTAGATGGATACCGACCAAGAGTAACGAGGACCCTAGGCCAGCGACCGGCATGTTTGGTTAACGCCTCAGTCACGTACTGCGGGAACAACCACATATATGCTTTCGGAGGCTTCGACCAATACACGGATGAAGTGTACAACCACGTCCTCAAACTGGACTTGGTTAGCCATCAGTGGAGTTTAGTGGATAACTACGGCGATATTCCCGGCGTACGGATGGGTAAGTTCTCTTCGGGCTGGCGTGCAGTGTCTCTCGTCGAGATCTAACACGAAGCCTAGGCCACACAGCTACGCTGTACCAAGGTGACAAGCTGCTCGTCTTCGGTGGCGAAAACGAGCACAGAACCTACCTATCCGATTTGATAATTTTCAACCTGAAGACAGCACATTGGACACAGCCCCAAGTCACAGGCCCAGTGCCGAAAGGTCGGGCGCGACACGCGGCAGTCCTACACGAAGACAAGCTTTTTATCGTGGGTGGGATCACTGGCCATGACAATTATGTTCTCGACGACATTTGCTATCTCGATCTGAAGACCTTCACTTGGTCACGATCTTGGCGTTTCGTAGGTCGGTTTGATCACTCAGCCTACATATCAGGAGATAGAGTATGGGTGTTTGGCGGTCTTTCCGAGGATATGGACAAAATCGGCGACCTTTGGTGGCTAGATCTCAAAGGTAGTCCTGCTTTCGAATCCGCACCCCAAGTCGGGATTTACGATCGTCAAGCAGGAGCCAGCCGAGCTGTTGGCTCGCCGCGGCAACCCTACTCCCTAGCACACCCGCCACCAGCTGTCGGTGCGTCTGGCTATGCCGCCAACTCCCGGACGCAGCAGGTGAACCCGCCATCATTTCAGCTCAAGACGTTTGCTCCCATGGCCCCAGGAACCATCTCATCCTTGAAATTCGTATCCGGGCCCAATATACCTTCACAGGGGTCTGGTATACATTTTCATGTGTACTCTTCCGGCACGCTACTTGACTTCGTCACCCCAGCGGCGACGATCACTTCGAAGGAGTGCTCTTTATCGGCTTTGGACCTGGCGACTCTCAGGTGGCAGAAACTCGCTGAAGGCCGTGAGATATTCAAGCCAGGCTATCGCTGGCACTACTGCACAATGAATGAAGATGGCACAAAAGCTTGGCTGCTGGGCTGCCCAACTGATCCAGCCGCGTCGGATCTGGGGCCAAACGGTTTTGAGGAATACCTCAGGTGAGTAATTATAACGGATATACGCCGTACACGCACCTTCCTGACCATAATCTTTACAGCGACATTATGGAAATTGATTTACGTCGATATGGCTTTCTCGGGAACAATCTCTCCTTCGAGCCACGCATAGAGTCGAGGCCAACGACACGAGTAATCGACCAGCCGTCCAAGGGCCTCGGGGCCGACTTGGCCAAATTGTTCGACCAGCCCCCGGAGAGTGGCAGTGGTACTGATTTCGTCGTGACCGCCCTTGAGGGCGATTATGAAGACGACGACATGATGAGCCGAGCCGCCGATGCCTCTGCTGAGCAGAACTGGCTAGCGCCTGATGCTCCTACGTCTCAACCGATTCACGTACACAAGCTCATTCTTCAGGCACGCTGGCCGCATTTTGCCCGACTTTATAATTCCCAGATGGCAGAATTTCATACCAAAAAGATGCACATTCCTGAACCGTACACAGTGGTCAAAGCCTTCCTGTACTACTTGTATACAGACAGCATTCACGGAACATCTGTCAACGAGAGCGGGGCCACCACGGACTTATCAGACGTAGCCGGGCTGCTGGTCATGTCCAACATATACGGCATTCCTCACCTTCGGTTGCTGTGCGTGAACAGACTTTCCAAGGAGCTGGATGTCGATCACGCCTGTATTATTTGGCACTGCGCTGGGCTTGCAAACGAAGAATGGCTCCGAAAACGCGCGGCGCAGTTCTGCCTCACGCATTGGGGCCGCATTGTCCGGACGCAGGGCTTCCTTCGACTACCACGGTCAGCGTTAGTTGAGCTATCTCAGGAAATCGACATGGAAGGCCGCGTGGTTGGTGGCGACGAACTGGAGTATGTCGGCGGGCTGGCAGGCTCACGTTTTGGCGACGGCTGTTCCATTGTCAGTCGGAAGGAGAGTGTTGGCAGTAACCACACACAGTTGCTCGACAGCGAAGCTGACGACGAAGACGGCATGGAAATGAGCTGAGCGCGTGATCAACACGCATTGACAACTATCAAGTGACACAATTGCCCCTTGCAACTACCACTGTACCCCTTTCCGGTTACCTTGCTAGGGAACAGAACCAGACATGCAGGGCTTGGTTGGTAAGGCATCCAGTCAGACCGAACTGCCAGTCGCACTGATTCTACTTACTCTTTCACCTTATGATGGCGTACAAATGACGACGACATGTCTTATGTGGATACTGCGGTAGTGAGATAGCTTATTGCATGGTTCGGGGTGTGGTTTTGTTACAGGTTTGGTCTTGTTGCTCTTTTATTGCTGGGGTGGAGTGGAGTTGTGGTCTTAGAGTTGAGCTGCGATATTCTACAAACACAACCAAAGAGGGACGTAGTTTCTCCTTCACATGACTGTTTAAGCTCAACCCATTCGTTCAATCTATATTTTGAAGTGGTTTTGGAGAGGCTCAGATAAACAACTTGTAACTTTTCCCATACCGTGCCCGACTTTACGCCTGCAGACTAATGATCGTGCATGTTCATCAACAGAATATCCTGCGCGCAAACCCCCCAGCGTATGAGAAGAGATATTCGTCTCAAGAAAAGGAAGTAGAAAAGGAAGAAGAAGAAGAATAAGAGAATCAAAGGGCCACTCGAGGACCGCTATGGAAAACAACCGTATACTCTCAACTGTTTTTGGGTTTTTTGTTCATTGTCCAATCTCTCGCGAAACCCATTTCTCTCTTCTGCTTGATTTGATGTGTTTTCCTGGGCAACATCCTGCATTTCCTCGGGTTTTGGAGACGTCCTTGCAACGCAAATCGACCTCGCCAGCCACAACAGTAGTAGGAAGGGTAAGAAAATATACCTCAGCGAGAGGCCGTCAACTATCAACAAAACTAGACTGGCAGAAAGCCAAACAAAGCTAACCTCCTCATGGCCTCGTAGCCGTCTATTCTCGTTTTTCGTCGCCGAGGCTCGTATTAATCTAGAATGGAGTTTGTATCGTGGTCGGGCAGTCGCAAAGGGTTACTGGTAAGTCTATGAGGGTATAAAAACGGAGGAGAGCAGACTCAGTCGACCTGATAATCGACTAGAGAACCGTCCACGAAAGCAAAAACGCCGCGCCGTATGTCGCAGGTCAACTACGTCGTGACCAAGATATGTAGCCGCGGATCCGAGACCGAGGCCGGGGGGGGGGGGGGGGG
>PUHP01000712.1:0-12861 GCA_006783085.1 Colletotrichum shisoi | reverse complement strand
CCCCCCCCCCCCCCCGGGGGGGGGGGGGGGGGTAACGAGTCTTCCTACATGGGAGAACGTTGACAAATTGGCACTCAAAATGATGGGACGGCGCCGAGGGTCGAGTCGCTGCGAGCCAATGGAAAAAAAAAGGAAAAAAAAAGGAAAAAAAAAGAACGGGTTTGCCTCGGAACCACCGGGCCTTTGGCAGCTTTCTAGTGTCCGGTTGTCGTTGTTGTTGTTGTACTGCAATTAGCATTTGTCTCCCCTGGTCGATGGGACAACAGTTAATCGTTGTGATGGAACTGCTCTGACTGATCGAAAACTCAAGGACAACCCCCCGCATCGACTGCTCAGCGGCTCTCTCCTTCGTGGTTTCGTGTCACTGGTTCCGTAATGGCTCTCACTTGTAGAGTATCTTCTATCACACGGTCAAGTTGCTGCAATACGCCAAGAGGCAGAAACAAACTTGTTTAAACAATTGAATTTCAGCTTTGAAGCACTGGGGGTATCATTCCTATATACAGAATCCGTCTTCCACTCTCTCCTCCTTTTGGACTCCTTTGCCCGATGCGCCCCTTGGGTCCGCGAGCGCCGTCTTGCGAAATAGACAACTGACGAGGTCTACCTACTCCTGTGTCACTGTTTCCAAGTGTGAAGGAAGTACCATGCAGCCGCGTCCGTGAACGTGTACGTGTACGTGTACGTGTATGTAGAGTAGTTTGTGGTAGTGCTCCGGAGCTGTGCCAGACCCCAAGGAGCTAACCAGTTCAACGGCATCTCAGCCGTTGACCACCCTCGTGGCAGGCTTCGTCGAGCGTCTCCTCCGTCTTTATAGAAAGAGAGCGAAGAGGGTTTAAAAGGCAGGCTCCTCTTGGGTCGGCGGGCCGGCGTAGTTCTTCTTGCCCCAGGCAAAGTACCAGCCACCGGAAATAAGACAGGCGGCGACAAAGACGGCGGGTGCGTAGTTGATGGTCGCGGGGGTGGCGGGAACGAACGTGGGCATGCAGAACAGAGGCATCGCGAGGGCGGACCAGGCTGTCGAGTAGCGTGTTAGCTTTTTTTTCTTTCTCATCCTTGTATATGACTGCACTGCGGTCACGTCCAAACGGCAGGACAAGATTTTCCACTTACCGAGAGCAACAACGTTGGCGAAAACACCAAACTTGCCGAGGTTAAAGGGGCTTCCGACAAGGTGGGTGCGGCCGCCAAACAGGCTGATGGCGATGGGGATGGCGTACGAGGCCGTCAGAGAGATGACACCGACGCCCGAAAAGGCGTTAAAGGCGGCGCTGGAGCCAAAGTAGATGATGCCGAGGACGATCTGGACCACCATGCTGAGCATCATGGCGTTGATAGGCACATCCAGCTTGGGGTTGACCTCCTTCCACCAACGCGATCCGGGAATGGCGCCGTCGCGGGCAAAGGCCCACGTGCACCGGGACGCAGCCGTGGTGCAGCCGATACCGCAGAGGACGGCGAGAACCATGAGAGGGACGAGAAGGCCAAAGGCGCCGCCCGAGGTGCCCATGGCGTCCTTGATAATGGCCGGTACGGGCTGGCCGTTGGCCAGGTTGATGAGGTAGGTGATGTCCGGGAGGACGAAGACGAGGGGGATGAGAAAGAGCAGGCCGGCCAAGGTGTTGAGGCAGACGGTCAGAACGAGCGCCTTGGGGACCTGGGTAGCGGGCTTCTTGACTTCTTCGCACATGCTGCATTGCACGTGTTAGCATACCCTGTGTGCGTGTGCAAATAGTTCGGGAGCTTAGGAGCTTACGAGATGACCATGCCCGTCGACGACGTGGCATATCCGGCGTGGAGCAGACCGACCATAAAAGACCATCCGTCGGTCCATCCCGAGTTGGCTTCGAAGTGTGTGAAGACGTAGGCGGCATCGTGGCGGCCGTTCTTGGCAACGACGAGGACAGAGATGACAATGGCCAGGACACCAGCAAAAGTCCAGAAGATGGCAGCGGTCTAGAAAGTCACACACACACAAGAGAAGTTAGCAACGATGCCTTTTTTTTTTTTGGAAATGTGCCCAGACAAGAGGGCCCCCACCCCTCTATACGGAGAGGGAGATTGAGACGGCCAGAAGAGAAAACAGGCACTTCTTACATCAAGCAAAGGAAGCCACTTGTTGCCGAGCGATGAAACGGCGTTGCAGAGGAAAGTGATGCCCAAGAAGATTAGGAACACCTGGTACGGCTTGCCGGCGAGGACGCCGACACCGGGTTCCGACTCGAAAACGTTGATGCACGCGACGAAGAAGAGGGCAGTTCCAAAGTTCACGGCCAGGGTGATGGTGATGTTGCCCACCACGTAAAGCCAGCCGCAGATCCAACTGGCCACACGGCGGTACTTGGGAGTCGCAAGCATGAAGGCTTGGTAGTAGACACCTGTTTTGAGAGCGGTCAGCGTGGAGTCCGGAAACGGCCATGGTCGGCGAGAGAAAAAAAAAACATGTCGGCACCCGGCCGGGCGCCGTGAGGTGGGCCGTAACGGCCTCGGGACAAAAAGGAACGACAGTTGCGAGGGAATCGAGATCGAATAAGTACCTCCGGCAGTAGGGTAGACACTGGTGATTTCACCGAGCGAGGCAGCGACACAGATGATGATCAGAGACACTCCAAGCCATCCCCAGATGATGTTCACGGGACCACCGCCAGCCAAGGGGTAGAGCATAGTCGTGGCAAGACCGTAGGGAATGGAGGCGAGGACGAAGGACATGAAGGCGACTTGCAACGTCGAACGGGTGCGCTCGAGCTCGGGCTTGTAGCCCAGCTGCTCGAGCATGTTGTCGGCGCTGCCATCGTCGGAGCGGGAGGGACGGGTGGCATAGCCATCCTTGACGTCGCCCTTGACGCCGAAGCCGAGATCGTGCTCGCGGGCACCCGGATCTTGCGAGACCACGTGCGCCATGATGAAGAGGTACGGGGATGGATGGACGGAGAAGCCCCTGAGGCCGGTGTTGTTAACTGAGTGATTGACTGACGCTGTTTGTCGAGCAGCGAGTCGAAGGTGGGAAGACTCGGAGACGACAAAAGACACAGGGGGGGTTGGTGGAACAAAGTTAAAAGGACGAGACGACGAAGTATCCAAGTGACATAGAGACGGCGTTGATGTCTTTATGTACTGAAGAGCCAAGAGGAATAAAGAGAGAGAGAGAGAGGGGGGGGAGCGGAAGTTTATTTCCCGAGAGGATCGACGAGGTGTATATCGACTTGAGGTGTTCCGGAGCCGAAGAAAAATGATAAAACGGGAGGACGGAGGATTTAAAGAAATGAGGAAGAGGAAAAAGAGGAAAAAGAGGCAAAAAACCCGGCAAGGGTCGAAAGACCAAAGAGGGAGAGACGGACAAGACGGAGAGACGGACAAGAGACAGCCTGCCTGCAGGGAAGGACTTCGATCGAGTCGAGTGAGGCAGTCAGTCCTCACTCACTGACTGACTGTACATTCGCAGCCAGTGCACTCTCCATCCAGTGACCAGTCCGACTTCCTCTCTCTCTCCCGTGTCGCGTTCGCCGGGGATGGCCAGAATGACGTCCTCCTCATTGGATGCCGACGTGGACTGCGGGACCGACCGCCCCCCCCCCCGAAAAGAGTGTACTTTTGGATGGGAAGTCTTCGACGCACTCCCCCATGCGCCCCATCCATGTCTATGCCCTTTCCTTGCCTCCCCCCGCTCATCTTGGCTTCGGACCCTCTCCCCTCCCCCTTGTCGTCTGCGGTCGCGGTCTTGTCCTATCAGTGTCGTCCCCTGTATCTTGATGTGTGTGTGTGTGTGTGTGTGTGTCTGCGTGTGTGTGTGGTTGGTGCGTAGGTTGCGTGTGCATTGTGCCAGCTGCTTGGGCGTGGTTGCTCGTTCTCGTTGACATCGATAATGACGGGCTCGCACAACGGCGACCTACTTCTCTTGTTAGCGTACCTAGCCTGTATTCGTACACTAGGCTACCCTCCAAACTTGCTCTGTTTATCCCGGGGGGCCGTGTCTGACTCGGAGACCCCGGTGGATTCGCCGGTGCCACAGCAATCTTGCTGCCCGCAACGCAGGAGGCGTAACCTGTACGTGCTGAGACTTGCCCAGTCGCTCGTCTCGCTTATGGGCGACGTCCTGCGGCACAGCAAGAGACAACATCGCATCGCAGAACGCCGCGGCATCACACGACGAGACCGAGGAGGAGCTCAAGAGGCAGGCATGTGGCCGGCCACCGGTATCCGTACCGGAACTTGAAAGCAAGCATCGCAGCAGCCGTATCTGGTGTGGCGCCAAGACCAGGTCTACTCCATCAACCTGTAAGAGCGCGTGTATGGCCGGACGGCGTCGGCTCGGGGCCCTGGTTGCGGTAATTTGTCCCGCGCTATCGACCGCACCTCTAAAGCATACGGATATTGGAGCCAGCAATCATTCGCGCGATGCAAGGCAGGCAGGGCCAGCGATACTGCTCTATGCTCTAGCTCTTAGTCTGCCACGGCCAGGCCTGCCTCGCATTTATTTGCATTCATGTTCCCTCCGGCATTCGCCAATCATAATCGGCTGACGACCAAGACGGCGCGCCAATAGAACCTTGGTCCGCGGTTGTGTGTCGCACGACTTGGATTAGGCTGGGCAAACAGGAGCCGGGGGAGGAGGACACGAAGAGGAACCTAGAGTAGAGGGGGGGGGCGCAAGCGCCTGAGACTTGGCTGTAAGCTTGCCATCGGATGTCGGAGGCCCCAGTAGTCAGTAGGCTAATACATGTAGCCAGCTCGTCGAAGCGTGCTTCTTCGTGTCTTCTTCGATGCTTCCAATGCATCTGCGCCGTCCCGCCGAAGCGGGTTAGGGGGGGAGGGTTGATGGTCAGCGACCGTGTCGAGACTCGACAAGCCCCCACGACGCCCAAAACGTCGCCTCTCCTCCCTTCTCCTGGTCCAAAACCTGCTGTTGTCGTTGAAATTGTCCTTGCCCCTCCCTGTCGGGGCCGAGAAGGAAGACCCCGAGAAGCCGTGAAGCCGTGAAGCCGCGAGGCGTCGGATGAGGCTCCAGTGCTCCACGTCGTAGCGCCTGCGCGCGCCTGGCGCTCCATGCTTCGTTGAGGGGGAAAGCAGGGACCGAGAGACGGCACAAAGAAATCGTCCACCTCTGAGACGGCCAAAAAAAAGAAGGAAAATATCCATTTCTCCATCTGTCCTCGCCCTAGACCCTTGCCCAACGGTCACAATGCGTTATGACGTAGTGAGGTGGTCCAAGGTGCCCGACTAACGCACCGGGGCGCTCTCCACTCGAATGCAGACCGTTGGTTCGCCCGACGCGAGTCGTGGAGTCTCTCAATGCTTCCGTCTTGCCGTCTTGAATCCGACCATGGTGGAGGCCGACTCGGGTGGCTGTCACAGCACGAGCGAGTGAGAGTTTGAAGCAGAGTCGAGTGGGCACCGCCGGACGGAAAGCGAATAGAGAGAGAGATATGGAAGAAATGGAGGATGTTGGAGCAGACGGACCAGATGGAGTAGATGGAGCAGATGGAGCAGATGGGGATGCACCACAGGGATACACACCCCCAGCGCTGCGCAATCAATCCCAAGACTGTTTGTGTACGCGAACAAGGGCCCGGGGGAACCCACGCCCCCGACAAGACCAAGCCCGCCAGGATCGCTAGGCCTGCAAGCTCCCGTAGAAAGTGGCCCTGAAGAGGCCCCCCCGAAATGGTGCTGATGTCACCGAAAACACTCCAGTGATGGACCGCCCACCTGCCGTGCATAGTTAGAGCCAAAAGACTGAGTCGTACGTAAGAGTATCTTCTGAGCGGCTTAACGCGGGAGAGGTACTTGTCGGTGACAGTTGTCAGTGGGCAGCCGTCTGCTGGCCAGTCATGGTTAAGATCTGAAGGGCGAAGAAGCAGGCGGCCTGTTCCTTGATTGGAAAACGAGACGAGACTAAAGGGCTAATACTTGATCCCCGAGATGCAAACTGGCAGGCCGCCTCCGCGCCAAACCCGGCTCAGCGGCGGTGGAGGGAGGACCGGGGCCTCGCGCACGCGACAGGCACGTCGAGCCTGTCCCACCTCGCCGGGTCGGCCAACTGTGCTGGAGGCTCTCTGATGGCGCAATTGTACAAAGTACCCTGAGACCCCTTTAGACCCTGTCTTGTGCCAGGCTGAACGGGAGGGGCACCACACTCGCGATACGTAGATACGTATCGAATCCGGGGAAAGGCTGAGATGGTGGGAGGATGGAAGAAAAGATAGCCTTGCATCGTGGGCAGCCGGATTGCGTCTAGATGATTGCTGGGTGATGCAGCATACATCATGGCCGCGACGTTGGCGAAAGCAGGCGAGGTTGGCGCGGCGCCGTCATCGTCGCATCAGGGTCGAGTGGGGACGGGATGCCGAAAACCCAAAAGGCAGACCGAAGGCAGACCGAGGGGAGAGAGTGGCGGCGAGACCGAGATGGTGGTGGTGTCGGCGACAAGGTTGGAACCAGCATGTACTGGGACGCTACAGAGTACTCCCGAGACAAACACTGCAGGAATCGGTCGGCAGAGAAGGAAAGACAGAGAGATCTGTGACCGGGTTTCCGTTTCGTTCGGGTTGGCTTGCACACTGCGTAAGGCTGGGCCGGGCTGGGCTGCCTTTGCGCCCGTCGACGGCCACATGGGTTTCGGGATCCGTGTTTCCCATCCTTCGCTCCCGTTCTGTCAAGCGGCTAGCGCCACTGAGCCGCAGCAGCCGAGAGCCTATTGGCGACAGCCAACGACATGAAGGGAGGGACAGACACTTCCAATGTAGAGAACGATCTGCGGTTGAATCCCCTTCTCTCTTGACAGCCTGCAGTGTGCAGTGCAGTACAGTACAGACAGCAAGGCAAGGCGAGGGAGGCATGGTACATGGGGGATGATATGCTGTAGAAAAACGCCCCGCTGCCGTTGCTCAAGCATGAAAGGTTGATAGAAGCGCCAAGACCAGAGCAGCAATCGACGGGATGCAACGTGGAGCTACTGCAGAGACGATGAGAGGGAGTCGACGGGGAGTTGATGGGTGGGGGAGCCGGTGATGCTGGCGGAAAGCGTGTTGTTGCTAAGGTTTCTTTCTGCACCGAGACCAGAACGAAAGGTTCGTGGTGGAGGAAGCAGAGAATCATGCTGCAGCATACAAGTCTGAGATTGATTTCCGGCTGCCGCGGCCGTCAACCATCATCCACCACGGAAAGGGAAGTCACGCACGTGTTGGCGTTGATGATCTGCTCAGGGAAGGAACGAACACCCGCATCGCTCCTGCCGTTGGATGGATCGACCCGTAAGGGAAAACGAGAGGGAAGAGACAATACTAACGGCGTTTTCCAGCTGCTCGCTCCTTCCTCGACGTGACACCTAAGATTCTGGCAGCCTCGTCGATACGTACCTAAGGTACCTAGTCTTTCCTCCTTCCTCTCCTATTCTGTGCTTCTCTCCTTCTCACCCTCTTCTTCAAACATCACTGTCCACCCCATCTTTGCTCTTAGCGTCTTCTGCACCGGATCTTACCTTACCTTACGTCTTGGATCGCTCTCTGTGCGGCCCGTTCTTCGTGCACCACCATGTCCCCCATCAATGTCGCCGTCCATCTATCTCCACAGATGCCTGCCTCGTCAACCTTTCTTAGACGCCCAGGGACACGACCAACGTCCGCCCGATGACCAGTAACCAGTCCACCGGCAAATCCCCGTGTGTTAACGACACACCGTGCTTGCTAGGACCATTGTCAAGCACCGTCCGGGATCGAGGTCTGCCACTGCAAGGAAACAACACTGGGTCGAAAGCCGGACTAGTGAATCCTACATGAGGCATGGGGCGGCCAAACCCTTGACTTGCCCTGATGGGCTGGGTTGTTCACGCTCAGTTGACACCACGGATACATCCAAGAGCTGTCAGAAACAAGTCACTACGATAGACGGTGTCGTCAACGGCCAAGCATAGAAGACCCCAGCAACAGCCGGCTCTTTGACATCAGGCACAAGTATCCGTGATGTACGTACGATCCTACGCAGATGATGCGATGGTCTAGATGCGGCAGACCTAACCCACAGAAGCCGGGCGAGGCCATTTGTGACTTTGATATCGGCGGACACGGAAGCAAAAGCTGTGAATGCGAGCTCTGGATGCGAGCTGTGTCAAACAACTCCAGGAGTCCGGTTGGCTCGAGAAGATAGGACTTACGCCGGCCAATTCAGGTACCTGTCTTCTCAATGTACAATGGGCCAAGAGGACCAGCACTCGGGGAAGCACAACCTCCTGTTCCGCCCCGGCCCACACTGGGTAGTTCATCGACAACGGGCCTGCGCAGACCGTCTTCGTCCACAAGCATACATACCTGTCCACTCGGTGAAGGCGGATAGGGGGGCCTCCTGCGTGGGGGACCATCCAGGGTGGCTGCTGCTTATCTCAAAAGGTCGGCAAGATACCCCCCAGTGCCTTTTGGTTATCGAACCGCTAGTGGGTCAAGATACGCCTATCGCCGGCGAAAGACAAGGCACAGCACGAGATATCGGCAAATGAAGATGGCCATGTCAACTCCTATCTCAACGTCAAACGGCATCAAGTTCCCCGTTGAGCAATGCCCACTTCGGAGACAGCATGCTCTTGTCCGCTCACGTGGACGGCCATTGCGATGCACCTCGGCTCTTGCAAATGGCGATGGCGATGGCGATGGCGACGGCGACGGCGACGGTCAGCAGAGTGAGCGGGAGGCAGGCCTCGGATGTCCAACGGGAATACGCAGTCGAGCGACGCCCAGACCCAGTCCCTGACTGCAGCTCTCAGTGCGAACCAACAAATGATTATGCAAGGGGGTCGAAGTTTCGCAGAAGAGGATACAATGCATCGAATACTTACGGAGCACAGCGAGTCCGCTTCGTACAGAGTACACTCACTGCAACTACATAGTAGAGGGAGAAGCATGTCCAAGACGCCGGAATCCACCGGGTTGCCGACAGCAGTCAGCCAAGGACCAATACACAGGCCTCTCAGAACCACAAAACCACCAACGACCTGTGGTGCCTCTTTCCACCCTTTAGCGGTCGTCGTTCCAACTTTCAGCACAAAATGCCGCGTTTCACCTCGGTAGTGTAGGTAGGTAGGTACCTCCCTCCCCTTCACATTGCACGAGGACGCAGGCCGTCCCCGTTCCTATCCCCCGTCCGCCTTCGAGCCCCCCTGTACGACGCTGTCTAGGTCGCCTGGGTCCCCCGTTGTCCCCCCCCGAAGCTAAGGCTGCAGCAGCGCAATTTTTGTTAAATGATGGCGCGTTCCAACAATTTCAGCGAGTGTAACACATGCGTGGGTCGCTAGCGCCAATCAACCACCAGTGCCTTACTACGTACCCACCACTTTGGAAGTGTGCGAGCGAGTGAATGACGAGTGGCGATCGGTCGGAGGACGTCCGGAATGGGGAGGGGCATTGAATCCTCAGCGCCGGGCCCACAACCGGGGAAAGGGGCAGGCAACAAGGACATGATGTGTGCACGGGGAACCGCCGCTCCTGGTTGGCCAACGGCCCTACGACCGCTCCGGCCCCACTCGTGCAAAACTTCTCACAGGTCCCTCGTATCCGAATGACCCCATTCTGAACCGTTTCTAAACCATCTGACTGGTCTGCCAGACTGCACTAACAATTTCTTCAGGCCAAACCGGACCAGCCCAGGTACGTGTAGATGAAGAAAAAAAGAAGAAAAAAGAGAAAGATTTCGGGCCAACGCTAACCGCTGAGGCACCACGAGCCTAGGGGCAGCAGGGAGTTGAGCAAGGGTCAAAGTGAGTATCCAATCAACCAATGATCCAACAATCGATCAGGGTTTTCTTTCAATGACAAAGGGAAGATCGGACAAAAAGATGGTTTTGAAAGGGACGAGACTCGAACTCGCGCGGGTTGCCCCACCAGGAAGCAGATGATAAGCCGACCTTAACCTGGCGCCATAACCAACTCGGCCACCCTTCCATTGGTCAGAGGCTGACTCTGAATGTTAGGGATCTTCGATTTGTTGTGTAGATATCCAGGGAATGGCCGGCCTCGTCACGGCCTTATCGCAATCTACACCCGACTGTTCACAATTCACAATTACAAGACCGACACAACAACCAGGCTGGTTCCCCGGCTCTATCTCTATTCGCTATCCGTAGCGACGTCTTCTTTTGGCGAGTTCGGTGTCTCGGTTTCTCGATACCTCTGCCCGATCATCACCGTTAATGGCTTTTCTCGCTTTGGTGCATACGCCATGCCCCCATCCAGCCATCGATCGATAGGAACGGGGAGAGGGGGGTATCGCGAATCGCGCGCGTCCTACGTACGCCCTGCGCGCTTCGAGCCCTCGGCGGCCACCAACTGCCACATGGTCGCGCGCCCGTTGACAATTTGCGTCGCCATGATCCTCCCATCCGACGTGATGCCTCCTGTCACCACCGACGGCGACTTGCCGTTCTTCGCCATGCCCTGGGTCGACTGATCTGATCGAGGCAGACGCCGTTTCTCGAATCGCGAACCCGAAGCTTCCCGCCGTCCGACTGCACCGTTGCAACGAATCCGCCATCCCCCGGCTCGCATCCGAACTCGCAGCCCTTCATCTCGAGCTCTGCCCTGCTGCCGTTTTCGGGCCACCACGTCGTCAATGCCCACGTCCCCGACTCTTGTCCCTTGCGCGAGACCACCATGACACGCTCCTTGCTAGCAACGAGCTGCACCGCCTCGCGACCTTCGTCATCCCGCGCCCTTTTTGCCTTGGATTCGTCCACCAACGACCACGTAGTCGCGTCCCAGCTCGCCAACCGCCCCGACCGATCGACGGTTGCCATGCCGCTCGAGTCCGGCGTGGATGGGAACCGCGCCGTCGGCAGCCCGTTCGTCCGCCTCTTGCTTTCTCGAATCGTCAGCACGTGCGTGGCGAGTACCGTCTCCCACACGTCGACGCATCCCGCCGATATCCACGCCAGAAGGCGCCCGTCAGGCGAGAATTGGACCGTGTGGAAATCCATCCCCGTCGAGAGCTTAGCCTCGGTTGTCCGACTTGCCAAGTCGAACGTCCACGCCTCCTGCATCGTACCTAGCCGGAAGGTGAGTGCGATTATGGAACTGTTCGTAGGGGAGATGGCAATGCCGGTGATGTAGTCCATGACGATGTCGAACACCACGCGCCGAGGCGGCACGTTGCGGAGCGAGTTCCAAATAAGCACATTACAGTCACCGTGGACCGTCACAAAGCTGTACTTGGACATGCTCAGTAGCCTCATTTGCGCCGGTATACCCCTCGATGGCGGCACTGTCTGCGAGAACTTGTACTGGACGCATATCGTCTCGCCCGAGCAGCCATTGCGTCGCGCGTCGTCGTTGTCGACGTAGTCCTTCGTTGCTGTTGACGTCGTCGTCCTTGTCGTCCCCGTGTGTCATGACCGAAGTAAGAAGCAGCCTGGGTGGGACTGCTTTGTGATGGTGATGATCGCCTTCCAAGACACATGGCCCTGTGCGTCATCGGGATCTCTCATGGCTTCAGGTGTGCTAGTCTGCTGGTCTAGACGAAGTAGAGCGATGTCAAGTCGCAGTCGAGGTTTTGCTTCGGTTGTGCAAGACCCTGTCCAATGCCCTACAGCCTGTGGTAGTTGCCGCGCTCCTAATGTCCGGCAGTTCGCCTTGGGCGACCCGGGGAGTTGAGGAATTGGTACTGGGAAGCTCGGATGTCACTTGACAGAGAAGTCGTTTCGGGTATGAGCAGTCGTGTTGTGCGGATCCAGATTCCATGCCCTGTACCCCGAACTTGCTCTTTGCTCTTCTGGAACGACCAACGTCCGCGCCTGTGCTGGGCGGCGCTTGTGTAGGCCAAGGGACGGAGGCTTCTGAACCACAAGGGAGGATCGTGGCTTGAGGCTGGCTGGACTGGGTGGTGTCGTCTCGCAGGGTTCTCGGCAAAACCTGGCATTCTCGTGTTCAATGTTGTATGGCAGCCCACCACGGTACTCCAACAACTGCGAGTTCGGCAGAGATGGTTATAGAACGATGGCTCCTTATTAATCATTATTGTTAACTTACAGAGGGGTCCCGGAATATGCCACATCAAGGTGAGAAGTGACTGGACGATTACACTACATGTCAACATGCCAATGCAAGCATCCATCAAGACAACTCGAGGTATCTTTTTCAGTAGGGACAAGAAACGTAGATACGTACGACTGGTTCGACACTCTCAATCCCATATGGCGGTATTCGTTTTTGTTGTTCCATGAAGAAGTCCACCGCTCATCTTTCTGGTCGCTTTGGATACAGCGAATGCCTCTATGTAGTCGTCTTCCGCCAGCACTCGTCGAGAATGGCAAGTTGAGAAGCCTCCGCTCGATGGCTGTGTCGATTGACTGGTTTTCTGCAGTCGAGCGAGTGAACAAAGACTCCTAGGGTCCAGCCCGAGCCCACAGGGCCGGTACCTGGCTCCAATCCCCGTTCCACGCTCTGATTCAAGGACCTCCGTCTCGACCCCCTTTTGACAGAAGTCAAGAGATACCCGAACAGGCCGATGCCTCACCTGGATGGGATTGAGTCACATGCCTTTCTGCACTTCGCTACCATGGCGTTGGGTGTCACAGGAATATCCTCGTACATCAGAAGCTCCCTGAATCAGTCCTGTCACGTGCTTGTTCACGTGCCTACATGTATATAACTAGCAGCATTTCGTTCCCTTCCTTATTTCTAGAATTAAGCATCTTTCTCCTATATTCTCTTATACCTTACTATATACTCTAACTTGTAATAGTTATAAGCCTAGTTTTACTTACTATTATAACGTGGTTGATAAGCGAGCGGATCAGACAAGCGAGCGGATCACCCGACCGCGACCACATCACAAATCCAGGCACATGTTAACGCCAAGCATAACAATTCAATGAAAACTACT
>PUHP01000711.1:3057-17371 GCA_006783085.1 Colletotrichum shisoi | reverse complement strand
GGGGGGGGGGGGGGGGGGACGGAGATGAAAGAGAAAATTTTACCGAGGTGATACAATGTTGAGTGTTGGAGTCTAGGTCGTAAATCCGTCCGCCGTCAAGTCGTACTAAACCTGCTGTGCTCCTGTGTTGGCGAACAGGTAAGAAGAGGCTGAGGTTCCAAGACTATGATGGGTTTGAAAATTCCCTGTGTAGAAGAATCGAAACAGAGAGCAAGAAGATACTCTCCGTGTCAAACAGGATGAATCACGTTTGGAGGCTTCCAGTGATTTCTCGGCTAGGTTGCATTGCTATTGAGCACAAGCGTGAATCTAACAGTGCAATTAACTGTTGCAGACTAAGAGTGTACAAAAGGCTACAGGAATGCCACACACCTAATTTCATGGTTGTCACAATGGTCACTAAGGGGTTGAAAGTAACTAACCAGGTGTCCTAGGAGACATAGGGGGGGTTAGAACTGCTATCTGTTGCGGAGACCTACGCAACCTAACAGCTATTGCTAACCTTCTCTACACAAATTGAGATCTAAGCTGACTTATTAGGATAATATAAAGTAGTTAAAAAAACAATTTAGAACCATAAATTACTTCTTGATGTCCTATTGTTTTTCACTTACAATATTGTAATGTAGGACTTTCATTTTTGTTGGAACCCTGCTTCTTCTTGTAGCACATCATGTGCGATGTTGCACAATTAGGTCAATAAAGAATTTCACTCAGTATCCTGAAACTTGAATAGAAAGCAGAATGGAAACTTTGGGTTGCTTTCCATAACTTTAGGTTGCTTTCCATTTAATAGTTACGCATTTTATTGAATAGAAGACACGACTCCTGCCTTGCGACTCATTCATACAACTCCTTACGACTTAAAGTATAGCTAGCAAGCAATGCTTCAATTTGTTACTACTGCTACACGCATTCCGCTCATAGACACATACTCTTGCTACAGCTAGATGAGACCTTTCTGTGTCCTTAAGAGCATCCAGCTGAAGTTACAACGCGATGCATCACAACCTTGAACACCGCACAACAGGTGTAAAGCCTGTATCTTGTTTTGCCGAACTGACTTCCGCTTCCTGATTTGACAACCCCAACATCACCAGGCCATAAAGCAGATCCACGTATTGTATTGCAATCCGCAGAACTTTCACCGGGCAGCGAGTGACCTGAAATATCCTTCGCCTATGTACGTTCTTATCAGCTGCATCAGTCACCTTTCAATACCACTCGTCGGTGGCATCTATCAACCCACATGTCCGCTGGCTGGCCCGGTAGTTGGATGCGATCCCAAACTTGACGGTTCCAACTCCAAGGCATATCTCGGGTAAAGCACCTCTTGGCTGCATACAATCGATAACTGCGGCCCGAACACCCTGTCAGCTTCTTGTTTACCGCCAATCCCAGAGCCGATCGCTCCTAGATAAAAGCAACGTACCCCGGACTGTCCTTATCTTTCTTCTCCGGCTGGAACGAGGATGACAGTGTCTCGAATCCTTTATCTGGAATGCATCGCCAAGACTTCCCAACGGGTTTCATTCCCTGTGTCTTTAGGGGAGGGGAAACGCTCTCCTTGTCCATAATAGGCTCATGGTCTTCTAGATGTCATTGAACAATCAAAAGTGGCATGGTTTGAAGATATGGCGTATGGGGAACAGGGTGTTTTGCCAGAAGAGGCTCGTCACAACGCGGCAGGGCATTCGCCAATGACAAGGCAATTGAACTGGCCAGGAGACAACGCCGGGCAGATGTTCAATCAACCGCATGGTTGGCCTCGTTCGATGTCTTATCTCTTGCAGGCGGAGTCACCACATGGCGTCCACGCCTGCGCCAAACGTCCAGAGCCGCAGAAAGCGCCGACGGGCGTATTTAAAGAAGTGTAGAAGCCCGTCCTGGCGACGGCACTGCAGACGCGGCGGCATCAGCTCCCCCCAATCGCGCATCCACCGCGGTCTACCGGCACACACACACACACACAATGTCCGACACCGCCACGCAGTCCGAGAAGAACAATGGCGGCGACCTCGCTCTGGCACCGGTCCATCCCGGCACCGCCAGGGTCGACGCGGAAGCGGCGCACAGCCATGTCATCGACCCCGCGGCCGAGGCGAGGCTGGTCCGCAAGCAAGACCTGCGAGTGCTCCCCATGGTCTTCCTCATGTGCTTCTTCACCTTCCTCGACCGGACGAACCTGGGCAACGCCAAAGTCGCCGGTATCGAGGCGGACCTGGGCCTGAGCACGTACGGCTTCAACATCGGCGCCTGCCTCTACTACGGCATCTACTTCTTCGCCGACATCCCCGCGTCGCTGAGCGTCAAGAAGTTCGGCTTCATCATGCTGCCCGTCAGCTGCATCGCCTTTGGCATCGTGACTCTCTGCACGGCCTTTATCACAAACGAGGGCGGCTTCTTCGCGATCCGGTTGCTCCTCGGCCTCACCGAGTCCTTCCAGTTCCCGGGCCTCAGCTACGTGGTGTCCCGGTTCTATCGCCGCAGCGAGGTGACTACGCGGGTGTCCTTCTTCATGCTCGGGGCGGCCGGGCTGGCCAGCGCTTTCGGCGGTCTCCTCGCCTCCGGACTGCTGTCGCTGGGAAGCATCGGCTCCGTCTCCTCGTGGAGGAATATTTTCCTGGCCGAAGGGTATGTACCATCCAAACTCTTCTTGCCAACTTTTGGTTTGTCGCAAGGAGCTGTCTGTTGGTTGACTGTCTGGTCCCCCCCCCAAGAATAATCACAGTCGGCGTCGGCATCATCTCGCTCTACCTGTTCCCGGCCGATCCGTCCAAAACGCGCATCTTCAACGAAGAGGAGCGGAGCCTCGCGATGGCCCGCATCTTCCACGACCAGCCGGCCATTCGCGAGCACAAGGAGAAGATCACCTGGGGCCTCATCAAACGCGGCGTCGTCAACGTCAACGTCCTCGTCGGCGCCTGGATCTACATCTGCGACCAGATCACGGTCCAGGGTCTGTCCATCTTCACGGTCACGATCCTGAGACTCAACTACCCGGGCCGCTCCACGGTGGAGATCCAGCTGTTGTCGGTGCCGCCGCCACTGTTCGGCATGGTCTTCGGTCTCGGCGTCGCATACATCACCATGAAGACGCGCAAGCACGGAGTCGCCATTGCCATGTGCGCGGCCTTGAACGTCATCGGGTACTCCATCTGGCTGGCCTCGACGAACGCGCAGGCGAGATACGCCGCCATCTTCCTCAACACGGCGGGGGGCTTCAGTTTCGGGACGTTGGTGAGTCGAGCACATACACGGCTGTGCCGTAATGGTTCCGCCGCCGAAGAGCAACACGCTTACGAAACCAGGTTCTGAGTTGGACTCTGGCCAACGCCGCTCCAGATACAGTGCGGAACGTGGCAAACGGCGCCGTGTCGGGTCTCGCCAACATCGGTACGTTTTTCTTGTGTCTTGAATCGAATCCCACGATGATATCTTCAACGGCCGGCTAATTAATGTGTACAACGAAGGCTCCATCACCGCCACCTGGAGTTACATCAACACCGATGCGAAGACAGGCTACCGCATCGGCAATAGCTTGAACACGGCCACTGCGGTCTCGGTCATCGTCGCGTCCCTAGGGCTCGTCGTTCATCAGAAATGGGAGAACAAGAAGCGTGCGCAGGGTGGACGTGATTATCGCCTGGAGACCGCTGAGGAGGAGGTGGCGACGCTTGGCCACCTTCACCCGGAGTTTAGATACATCAACTGAAGCCTCTGAGCAGCGAGAACCACCCAAAAGGTTGTTCGAGTCTCTGTGCTGGATCGAGCTTTTTGATGGTTTCTGAAACAGCAGAAGCAGAAACCAGACTTGATAAACCTGTCGAGTTGGCGATAACATAATCGTATCGATACAGAAGTGGCAAACTCACGGCTGTATCGAACAGTGAGAAGAATGGAATCAACGAGTTGAGATTCCCAACGCTAAACACAGACATGGATGAGACTGCTTCTGTTGGGGCGCCACAGGCAACAAACACTCTTTCGAGTCAACCCAATCCGCCTCACAGATACGCCTCACAGAAATGAAGACTAGGGAAAGACAGTTTTCGGCAACCGGCTGAAATGAAACTCGGGCTCGGGAAGTCGGCTATTCGATTATCGGACCAGAACGGGAGACTCTCCGTGCCGGTCAAGACCGGGGCGTTTCTCTCTCTCTCTCTTTTCGTCCCAGCACTTTGCTCCGAATTTGAAAGATTGGCTGCATGACAGTGCCCTGCGCCCTGGTCTGGGCAGCCGTTCGTCGAGTAATTTATCCATCCTTCAGCAGCGCCATCACTGACACCGTGCTCTGGAAGAAACGGCGTTCACGTCCAGTAAGATTTGACAACCCAAACCCCACGTGGAAGCTTGTGCGACAAAGGCCTCCACAAGACAAAGTCTTTTTAAGCTTAGTGACGCCAATCAAACTCGAAAACCCCCCAAGATACCGAAAAGCGCAAACACGCACAAACACACACACACACACACACACACAATCCGGTTTTCTGGGTGATGGCTAGCATTCATGGGATGATCGCAACTTCCACGCCCGTAACGACCCCGTAAGGGACCATTGCAATCTTTCTCCTGATTCGTGGCGCCTGCGCCCACATCCCGCGACCAATCGGCGTAAATCTGCCCTCGTCCTCGTCCTCAGGGCCTCAACAAGAAAGCCGATTCAATGGCACTCGACTCTGTGTCTCCCCGGGCGAATGTAAAGTGGGACTTGTTCCATCGGGGACCATTCTCCTGTACTCAGGGGGGTTCCCAGGCTGGGAAAAAGCTTATGTGTGAGTTTAAATTGAGGTTACATTCCAGTTGATGACGGGTGCCGAGTTCCCGGAGCGCCCACTGCAAAAGGCGTGAGGCGAAACTTCCTTTCTCTTATCAGCAGCAGCAGCAGCAGCAGCAGCGGGCAACCGGAAATATCACGTCCAACGTTATTACACGTCCGGATTTCTATCTCTTACCGACTTGCTCATCAGAGTCCATATGCAAATGCGTACCAGATAGATTATCGAAAAATTACTGTAAAGAAGAAAACTTTGCCGTTTTCAGCCATACTCCTGGTTGGCTTTCACCTCTGCTCGCAGCTCGTCCCTAGCTCCTATTCCTGTGCGTAGACCTTTCATTCATAGACTTCAACCAATGGTTCGCCCACATGGAGACTTCGTTCATACCGCTTCCCTCTTCAAACACCCAGCACCCTGGAAACCTGCACAGTAGCTTGGTCTAAGCCAATCTTTGATCCGGCTCCCGGCCCGCAGGTGTCTTCAGTGGCCTTGCCCACTCTATTTCATCGATATGATGCCCCTGAGTCAAGCTGAGATCCGATGTTAGGGAAGGCTCCTGTTCCGCAGCCCCCCGCGGAAGTCTTTGCCGGGTCCACTGGCGCAGAGCGGCAGAGCTTGGATCAATCAGACTCATCCAACATATTTTTGGGCAGCATGAATCAGATTGAACTTACAATGAGGCTGTCAGCACACGGCTACCGTCACCTTAGACGAGGGGGTTGTCCCCATGTCGTGGATCGCCGACGCCTTAGCAGCCTGACTCAACGCCCTTGGCCGGCCCCATGAATGTAGCCAATGTCTTCAAGTAGACCCAAAGTCGTCAGCTGGCTGTCTGGTCACTTGCTTGCTTGATCCCAAAGACAGGTGGGGCTGGGGGCTCGAAGCAGATCATTTCCAATGAAGATGCTTGATTTTTGGGCATATCGCCCCTTTTGTCATTTCACCAATTGCATGGCTGGCTTGCTCCAGTCTAGTAGAGAGCAGTCGAGCTTCGGGAGCTTTCCTTGAGCTCCAAATGGCCGGACTCGGGTCCTAAATGACCGGGCTCGGGCTCCAAATGATCGGGCTCGGGCTCGGAAGGAAGCCCTTTCTCATAGAAACGAAACTCAATGCGATCACTGTGGATGGATCAGCCGACGAGAGATTCACCGCACAGCTTGCCCCTTCCGCTGCGCGGCATGCGGTGTGCTTATTCGAGATGCTGTCTTCGGACGGGATCGCTGGCACTTTGGCCTCTGAACAATCTTGGCGATGCGAACATGTCACCCCGCGCAGACTGTAGTGGACATTGTACCGCTTCTAGAGGCAAAAAAAGACGCCTCAGACTCCAGCCCACAACCCGTCAATGGCCCTTGTCCGGACCTCATCAGACCGAAAGTCGCCGTCGGTCGGGTTCTCCCACCACGTGCTCAGCTCCTTACTTGCACGTACCGACTCGAGTCAAGCTTTCATTCGGTCAAGTTCCTTCAATTGTCCAACAGAAGAAAAGCCATCCGCTCTACTAATCATACAACATATCGAGGCTCTGCCTGCCCGGCGGTTTCTTCCATGTGATGGCATTGGTTCTGTAATACGCATCGCGGCCAACTGATCCATGTTTGAAGCAACGTATTAGCCGTAGCCGGACCAGTCGTTTCCCTCAAGGTTGCCCATTCTAGCATCGTCACGGGGATCGGCTTGCAGCGATAGTAGACTTTTCTAATCCGCAGCCCCACGCAAGTAGGTATAAGCTTACAACCATAAACCCGTACTCTGACAAGCCATCACAAGTCTGGACAAACGGCTAGAAGCAAATGCGAAAAGTCTGGGAAGGGGGGACCCCGGTATTTCTACTGGACCCCCTAACGGAAACTAGCATCGTACAGGTCGAGGTACCAATCAGCTCTTACGCCCGCTGCGCTGCGAATGACTAGTAATTATATGTCGATCGGCAGACTTCTCGCCGAAACAATATAGAATATGCCGGGGCCTGGTTGCCCGGTGTCCCGTAGTCGGATTTCATCGCCCGATGTCGCAACCGGCAAAAAGCTTGTCTTGTCGAGAGGCTCGTACGAGGGGCCTGCTTGGGTAGGATTGCGAGACCGCGCCGGATCCCCCCATACACAACCCGAATTTCGGGGGCTTGGCAGACGGCTCTTGGCAGCAGGGCCTACATGCAAGTCGACGTGCCATTCTGTCAGTGTTGGGGGCAAAAGTCGACGACAAGTCATGAATAGGTGAAGGTGACTGTTTTTGAAATCCAGTCCTACGAATACGTGTATCAACAGAAAAAAAAAGTGTTCACAAGAAGGAAGAAAGGCAGTAAGGTCGAGCTCAGGAAGAGGGTCTGGGTAGAATGAAGCATAGTGTCAATGGGAGACAGAGCTTGCGCTTCGCTTTTGGCTTTCTTGTCCCGCGCGGTAGATCAACGTTGTGGGGTAAACACAAACAACAACAACAACAACAACAACAACAACAACAACAACAACAACAACAACAACAACAACAACAACAACAACCTTTGGCTCGTGCAGTTCGGGAACAGGGAAAAAAAAAACAAAGTTGCAGGTTATTATGCAGGCAGATCTTATTTGACGGTTTTACACACAACCAATATCTACATTAAAAGATAATCCTGTCCTCGACATTACACTTGCTTCGGGTATGCAGCATTTCCTGGCCATAGATAGACCCGCGCGACTCCCACGCCGTTCCCACAACTCAGTTGGCCTCGGAGCCCTGCGCACCGCGCTTCTTCGAGCAGTAGTAGTTCATCTGGAAAAGACCAACAGACTCAGCATCCCCCCTGGTCAATAAGCAAAGCATCGAGTTGCGGTTGACGTACCTCATCACCACCAATGTGCCAGCCATTGGAAACGCACTGGAGGCCATCCTAGTCGTTCAAAGTTAGCTCGGCCTTCCTGGCCAACACTTCATCTCAAAATAAAGGCTGTGTGTGGGGCGTACATAATTGCAGTCGGGGCACTTGTCCCACTGCTTGTTGCCGGTGTTGCGGTTCTTGTAGTAGTTGCAGGCGCACTTGGTCGCCTCGGGGAGGATCTGGTAGTCCTTGTAGGATCCGTAGGTGATGCCGTACGGCGTTCCGTTGCCGGTGCTGCCGTATTGCCTGGCCGTGACGCAGACAGCAGCGTCGTGCAGCTTGGCGACGGCACTGGTCTCACTCGTCAGCATACTGACAACAAACGCAAAGAGGTCTGCAACGCCTGAGAAGGGCAAACAAACGTACACGCCGGTCATGGCCGCAAGAGAGACGAGGGTGTTGAGCTGCATGTCGACTCTGGGTTTCTTGTATGAGAATGTGTGAGCAAAAAAGAAAAGAAAAAAAAGGGATTGTGAGAATACAGAGAAAGAATGAGGAGGCGGTGTTGGTCGAATCTTTGCTAGATGTGCAACGAGATTTTGAATTTCGAGAAAAGGGGCCAGCTGGGGGATTAAAGTACACAGGACAACTGTAACAATCACCCGCAAAAATGATAGCTTGAAGCAATCACCACTCGCCTTATCCTTTTTTCTCTGCTTTTTCCTTCTCGCCGGAAGACGGCTAATCTATTGCAAGCAGACTATTGAAACGCATTACTCGATCACCGGCAAGGTCGAATTTGATAATCTTCTCCCCCTCTGGCGCCACAGAACTTCATTCCGTTCGTCGATCAAGACATGGTCCATACGAGATGCCGTCTTGACGTTCGATACCCTCTCGGCTGACGGCTCGTTGGCTGCTGAGTCGCGTGATATGGGGGCTGCCATGCTCAATCAAGAAGGTCGCCACTCGGCCGTGATCTCGACAACCGCCGTCCCATGGTCACGAGATTGGTTAGTTACCCAGTCATATAATCAGGAGACTGCACGATGGCACATGGGTCTGGGTTCTGGAAGGGTTCCGACTCCGGGGACAAACATGAGCGGGCCTCTACCATCTACATTGTTGTGCTAATGACTCGCCATGTCGTTCCTGGACCCGTCTTCATGGGTGTGCTTGAGATGACTTCACGCATTCGGATGAACCCGTCCGTCGCTGTAGATGAGATGGTTCTGGCCTTGATCGAGCATGACCGCAATTGGAAAGCGAGTTGGCAGATCAAGACGACATCCTACGACGGCCTCGAAACTGCATTTCATGTATAAAGTCCCTCCTAAACTCCCACGGCTTGACAACTATTCCTCACCCCTCATCCTCAGTCTCTCATTCCTCTCACCAGCTCAACGCCTCAACACTCTCATTCTCGGTAATCTCGGTCTTTCTCTTTTTTTTACAAGATGGTCTCTGCACGCTTCATCGCCGTTCTCGCGGCCGCCGCCACGGCCGTCAGCGCCGCCCCGATTGTCGGCCTCGAGCTGCCCACCAACATCACCGAGGCTGTTGACCGTGATCTCCGCAACGGCGAGATGGTCGTCTTCGGAGCCGAGGGCCGCTGTAAGTACGCCTTCATCGGGAACTCAGGGATGTTCACTGACGTCGCGACTCTTCTCCAGCCCACATCATCACCGAGGACACCTGGTCCCTTCTCCTCAAGACCATGGACATCCTGCCCGAGCCTCCCGCCGTCGATGAGGAGTGGCTCAAGGCCGCCGAGAGTCTCACCGAGACCCCCGTCAACGCCACCGAGGCCGCCCTTGGCAAGCGGGACTGCAACAGCAACTACCAGACCGTCGTCGACCGCACGGAGCGCTTCGTCGACTGGGACGTGCAGATGTCCCCCGTCGTCATCGGTGTCGGCAGCAAGGGCATCGACATCACCATCTCCAAGTCCTACGCCGTCCGCAACACGGTCCAGGTCAGCGCCGGCATCGACCTGACCCTCGTCAAGGACCGCCTCAAGAGCGGCCTGGGCATCAACTACTCCCGCACCTGGACCACCACCCAGGGCTACCTCATCCGCGGAACCGTCGACGATGGCTACACCGGCGTCGTCATCACCCGCCCCTGGACCAACCGCCGCTACGGACGCACCTTCCAGGGATGCGTTGGCAGCCTTCGCCAGACCGGCACCTTCATGGCCGATTCCCACGAAGAGGGCTCCTACGAGGGTGTCTCTTGGGTTGGTGGCGCCATCACTGCCTGCATCAAGAAGCAGCGCACCATCCCTCTGACCCGCTACAACGGATCCGGCGCTTTCCGTTAAATTTGACGTCGTGCCGGGAGACAGGCCGCGCGATGTTTGTCAAGACATCGAGGTTGCGCATCTTACGCGCGGTCGGCAGCGCGTCTCGTGGGAAGATGGGGTTGAAAGTACATCAACCATCCTTTTCAATCTTCAATAATCTTTTTCCCACTACATAGCTATCTTTATTCGGGGGAGGGGAGGCAGTATCATGCTACAACAGTTGTATGATGGGCTTTAATAAACGAGGATTGTCCGCATTACGGTGCCAATGGTCATTCATCGCCATTGTGACCATGTGAATCTGCTTGCGCGAGGGCTTAGCTACTTGCTCCCTTTCGCCTATTCGCCTTTTGTCTCCAACTTTACGACCCTTGTTTCTTTTTCGTCTTGAATGACGTTCATCCGTACGCTTTCAACCTGACAAGTAGGCTATACGTCAAAAAGTACTCACTTGGCCAAACTCGCGCCTTCTCTATCCAAGCTTAGAAAGAGGGGTGTTTTCGTTACGAAACTGCTAATAACGGATATTGTAGTTACTGCTAAACTAAAGGTGTTGTAGTCAACTTGTATTTTGACATCCTAGTCGTAGTTCTATTTCAACCACAAGTTTAGCCAAAACTGAAAAGAAAAACTCCAGTAGATGCTGCTCTACTACTTATGGAAAAGGCTTGCCTGACATAAGAGAGATCTCTCCCAACCCTCAAAAGACCCCAATTACCGACTTTGTTGGGCCTGTGAGTCTTCTGGCGGTCCAGGATTTCCTGCGGTACGCTACCATTTGCCCAAGTCACGTTGAAATTTGGTGAGACTATTCCAGCTCGAAAACCCCCAACACCACTTTTCGAGACGTCCAGCATGGTCGACATCGTAGATCAGCTCGTCCCATGACATGGACTTCTCCACCAGCCGGGCCGCGAGTATGTCTCACGTCCACAACAACCCAGCAATGCAGTAGTAGAACACGGGGTACTTGCGTCAACAGAAAATGAGTGTCACAAAATGCGGAAAGCGGCGCTGCGAGAAGCGAGGTCCGGTTGACGGCCAGATGTGGCCGATAGGAAGTGGAACGCTGAACTATCAACCAAAAAGAACCAAAGAAAAATATCAACAGGCGGGCAGAGGCCTCGAGCCTTCACAAGTACGGCCCTAGGATCTCCATCGTCTTCTCCCAAACGCGCCCTTGCGCCTCCCGCCTTAACCCTTCCAAAGTCACCCCCTTCTCGGAAACCTCGCACTTGTGATTGACCAAGAACATGCCCCTCTTCCCCTTCTCCCCCCTCGTATTCCTCCCTCCCTCCCCCTCCTCCCGGATTCTGGGCCCGCTGCCTCCGATCTCCCCACTCGTGGCAATGTAGATATGCCTCTCCCCGGCCTCCTTCTCATCGAACCCAATGAGCAGAAACGCCGGCCTCATCAGGTTAGTCCACGGCATCGGCGACCAGGTCGTCGGGACGTGGTACCGCGCCATATTTCCCGTGTCCACGGCGCCGGGCCAATTGTGCACGAACGTGACGCTCCCGTTGCCGGGCTCCGACGCCAGCCGGTCGAGGAAGAGCGTGTTCATAACGGCCATGTTCGTCTGCGTTCGCATGCCGCCAAAGTTTCCCGGTTTCTCGAGGTTGAGGTCGTCGAGGAGGAAGCCCATGGTCGAGAGCATGCTGCCAGCGAGCACGGTCAGCACGCGCGGGGCGGGGGCGGCGCGGAGGAGAGGGAGGAGTTGCAGCGTGAAGAGCATGCGGCCGTAGTACTCCAGGGTGTGAGTGACGTCCAACCCTTCTGTAGTGTCTGGTTTCGAGAGCGTGTCAGCAACACCGTCGCCAGCCCAACGTGATAAAGCAGGGGGGATATGTTGACGACGTGGACTGTGTGTGTTTTGGGGGGGGGCGATTTCTTACTGTTTCTTCCGCCAAAGGGGCCATACCCCGCCGTCAGGCAGAGGAAATCGAGCCGTGGCTCCTTGGCCTTGACCAGCTCACAGATGCGCTTCGTCTCGGAGAGGAGCGAAACCTCTCCTTCGACCCAGATGAGCTCGGCCGACGGGTTTTTCTGGCGCAGGTCCTCGAGCAGCGGTCTCATGGCGGGCTCGGTCGCCTTGCGGCCGACGACGTACGCCTTGACGGGAAAGCCGAGGGAGACGAGCTCGATGAGTGTGAGCTTGCCGAGTCCTGACGTCCCGCCAACGAACAAGGCGGTCCGCGGGGTTGTTTCCGCCGTGAGTTGGGCATTGGACTGCCGTACTTGGGCGGCGGTAACCATGTTTACCTAGGGAAAAGGAGATTCCAAGATGAAGGATGAGGTAGACGACTTGTGATTCTCTCGTTGCTATCGTGGGTAAAACACTCTGAGGCGGAAGCATCAGTTTCCAACGACTTCGAATCGACATCTCTTTATAGGCAATGGGGGTGTCGTATGGTCTCGGACAACCTCGCATTCCCAGAATGGTTAAATTGGCTTACTCGCAAGGCCGCATGCGCTAGTGGAAATCGGAATCCTTTGGTCTGTCCAATGCGCGTGGGAGAACCACCAATGATGACTGCTATATTATGGGTTTGCTTCCTTGTACTCGGTTTCTAGAACAGGCGGCACCTCGCATTCCCAATTCGGTTTCCGAAGGCCCCATTCCAGGCCGGCGCCGGCGCTTGCGCTAGCGGCCGACGGCCCCACCCGGATCAAACCGGTGGAGACTTTGGCCTTATTGAGAGAGAGAGAGAGAGTGCGAGCCTGGAGATTACTTACTTACCTACCTACCTACCTACCAGGAAAGACAACGAGTCGGCGGGGTTTAGATACACTATGAAGTGGTTCCCAGGGGCAAGTCATTTGCCCAAGTCTCATAATAACTCCAACATGCTCTTCTCTGCCCGATCAATCAGTCTAACTAGCCAAAAAGTCAACGTTTCGTGATACGGGGCCGGTCGGAGTGCATCGGTATGGTAGACGTTTCGGAAAACCACGTCGGCGAGGGCGATAATTCTTGATTGGGATAATACGATGACATCGGCCGCCTACCAAGTTTAGAGAATGCCAATCTCCAGCCACGGTGACGAAATCGCCGTTTTTGCCTGCCAATGAAGTGCACGTTTTCCAAGGGCAAATCTCAAAGTCTTCACTTGAGCCTATGGTCTGGGCAGAAGCTTATTCTGCTCGTTTTTCCTCGGCGCACAAAAGGCTTGCACTAGCGAGCGGAGAAGCCACGGCGGGACAATCAGCCAAGCGCCAAGCAATGCAGGGCTCAATGGAGCATAGAAACGTCGAGGATGCAACCTGAAAAGGGTCAATGGTCAATTCTCTGCCCTGTAATGGGCTTGGGCGTATCTTACAAGGATAAAGAATCAGCCTGGCACAATGAGGAGAAGGTCTTTGGGTGCAACACGTGCCGCCGACCTACGACCGCCTGATGAATTCCGGTAGGAGAATGGTAGCGAAATCATCGAGCAATCCTCGCATAGTTTGGGAAGTAAATGGCGGTCGGATCAGTGGCGAGATGTCATGGGTTTACGAGATGTGAAGAACAATGCCCAACCGAGTCCGGTCAAACTGGTCGTACGTAGGTCAAGAGTGGTATCCACCAACAAAAGCCTTCTTTCCTCAGGAGTTGGCCATTCGGCACGGTGGTGTACCATCATGGAAATCCTTTCCCAGGAAGATAAGTGGTCGTCAATTTCCACTTCATTCTGGCTCAATTGAGTTGCGTTGTGGACATGAGTTGCGTTGTGGACATTGCCGATCTCGCGGAAGCTGGACGAGAGATGAGAGGTGCTGACGAAAAATAAGGTGAGGTTGTCTTGGCTCACGCTCGCTGGCTGCTATTCATGCGGTTTATGCATTGCAAGGGACTGGTTAGAAACATAGGAAGAAGATGTAGGTGGCGACTGCTTGGCTTCCGCGACGGTATTCATTAATCGCCAAGACTGCTGTGGTGGCCAAAACCGTCGGTAGGTATGGTGGCCGGCGTCGCATTCATATTAGGCTCGCTCACGAGCGATGGACCTGTAAAGGCTGGGTAACTTGGCAAGTCGTCGGCAGAGTGGTGAGTGCCAAACAAATGGCCAAGGCGAACGACAGCGCAGCGGAGCCTGTGTATGGTCAGATTCGTTTCGCGCCGAGCCTTAAGTACCGGTCATCGACTGATCGAAGCAAAGAAGACGTCAGGCATCGGCTCGGCAGCTAAAAGACGGTTGATCCAGTGCCCACTGCGAAGGATTGAAACTGGGCCGGGCCTTCGAGTCGGAAAGATGGCGTGAGGTTCAGCGAGCACGTATTGGGCAACGCCTCTCGAGATCCAATGTGGTCAATGTTTTGGTTGCGTTTACGGGCAGACGCTGGGCCTTGGCAAGATGAAGGGGTGGCGCCGGACGTTTGGAGCGCGCCAAGGAGCTTCAGATGAGATATGGGCATGCGGTGCCGATGGGGGGGGGGGGGGGGGGGGGG
>PUHP01000709.1:0-12606 GCA_006783085.1 Colletotrichum shisoi | reverse complement strand
GGGACTTTGCTCTGCCTCTACCGAGCCGGCGTCGTTACACGCTGGACGAGCGGGGATATATATCCCCGCTCGTCCAGCGTGTATCGACGCCGGCTCGGTAGAGGCAGAGCAAAGTCCCGAGCACAGATGGAGAGAGAAGATATATGCCTCCAAAAACCCGGAACCGATCACTGACAGGCAGGAGAAAGCAGACCGGACGGACGGTATCCCATGTCCCATGCGGCTGGCTGCTCGCATCAGCTCTCCCCCGCGGTCGCGCGACGGCCCCGGTGGGATGGTCACTTCTGACAAACCAGAACATCTCCGCGTCAAGACTCGCCATCGCGAAACGAGCACATCGCACCTCGCATCGATATCCCTTCTTTCGATCCACCTCCAGGCGGACAGTTTCCCATTTCCATTTCCATTTCCAAAAAGGCCGGTGATATAAAGACGACCTCCAGACCTGCAACCCTCCTTCCAGGCTCACACGATGGATATCCCCCGCCGCACGCTTTTTCCCTTCCTCCCTCCCTCCCTCCCGTTACCGAAAGAAATACGACACTCCGTCAGCAGACGAACATAGCTGTCCGATACCACCAGTAGGCAACAATGTCCGACCCCCCCCCTCTTCCTCTTCTCACCCACCCTTCTCTTTACGACCAGAAAGCCAGTAGGCCGGCTCACCCGAACCTGGACGCTGATCGACGACCGCAGGTGCCGACAGCATAATCCACACCCTCGCCATCACTTCCCTCTCCCCGGACCCCGCGCACTCCGTTCCCCAGAACGTGTACACGACCCTCTCCGTCCTCCGCTCCGCCGCCCGCTTCACCACCATCAGACGCTTCGTCTACAACTCCTCCTCCGGCGCCGCCGCCATGCCCAGGCCCGGCGTGCCCTATACCGTCGACCCCGACACGTACAACCACCAGGCCGTCGAGATCGCGTATTCCGGAAAGGGCCCCGGCGGCATGGCCGGCGGCTACATCGCCTACCCGGCCGCCAGGACCAAAGCTGAGTTGGAGCTCTGGAGGTGGTATCGCGAGGAGAAGCCCGGGTTTGTGTTGAATTCAAGTAGGGTACCCCCCTCCCTGCTGCTTGGTTTCACATATGTCCCTTCCCCCCCTTTTGGCTCGCCTAAGCTCTTGCTCTTCTCTGCCACTTTCGTTCTAACCTTTCGCTCCGTTGGAGGAATATCGTTATTGTGAAAACAAGCGCTGACCGACTTCATCATAGTCGTCCCCAACGCCGCCTTAGGCAAGGTCCTCCTCCCAGGACACCAAGGTTTCCCAACCGTCGTCGGCGTCCTGAAGAACCTCTGGGACGGGAAGTTGACGCCCGAGTTTACAGCCATGTTTCCGGTTCGTAAGCCATTCAGGACCATACCACCCTTCCTTACCACATGCCACACATCCCCACATCTCCACACCCCCCCCTTGCTGTTTAAAGAACTTTGGTAGACTTTGTTCCCTATGACTTTGTCCAGCTGACACTGTGAAGAATGGTTCTGCGACGTCGTCGACATTGCCAGAATCCACATCGCAGCCCTCCTTTTCCCTGATGTCCAGTCCGAGCCTCTCATCGCCTACGCCGATCGCTTCAACATCAACGACCTTCTCGCCGTCTTCCGCGGGGTGGAGCCTGACCGGAGCTTCCCTGACGATCTGCCCGACCTCGCCTCCGATAAGGGCATCGTTGCCAACGAGAGGGTCACCGAGCTGATGAGGCGTCTGCAGGGCGGCAAGGGCTGGACAAGCCTGCGAGACTGCATCGCGCCACTGGCTGGGCAGTATGCTGCCGCAGAAGCTGGCTCCAAGTAACGTTTGGATCAAGCATATGGGACCAGACACACACACGTTCGAGGCTTCACTCACGGTCCTGTGCCCTGTGCTCAATATGACTCAATTGTTGCGCGGGTGCTGGTGTACTCCCCGCCTGGCCGTCCTATGGGCCCAACTGGATGTTTATCTACATGTAAGGCTCCAGCCACCGCGGTATCAGAGCTGGAAAGCATCATGTCATCAAGTAAAATTGGTATCTGAGGAAAATTTACATCACGATCTACGCACTTTGTCAGTAAAAATTCCACCAGTGGCGAAACAGATGTATGTACTCACGCAGTCAGAATCATCCTTGCCCTTGGGAATACCCATCTCCTCGAACGTCGAAGGTCCTTGGCCTGCCGCTTGTTTCTTCGGAGGAGGCACCGTTTGGGCGCTGGGAGCAGGGCTAGGCTTCTGCTGGGGTCGCGGCTGCGATGACGGCGGCGCACTGCCTGTGCGACCGGGCTGCTCCGCAAGGTCTGGCCGGTTTGGAAAAGGCCTAGGCGCACCAGCCGGCCCGGTACCAGCCTGTGGAGGACGCGACTGGCCAGAATGGCTAAGCGTCATCGAGTCGATGCGCTGAGGTGCCGCTCCACCGCCTCTGCCGTACCCTCCGTGCTGCTCGGGCGGGATAGATGATGTCCTCGGGCCAAAACCTCCAGGCTGCGACGGCAGCGGTGCAGGCTGGCCGTAATCGCCCGGTCCGTAGTTCCCTTGCTGAAATGGCGGGGAGGGTTGAGGATTAGCGTACGGGTTCTGCTTGGTAAGCCTGTTTGTGGCAGGGTTGGGGGGAAGGCCGCCTGGCATGGGGTATGGCTGTGTCGTGGACGGTCGGGCTGCGGGTCCTGGGCTGGGCTGGCGATATCCGGAAGGCGGTCCGGCTGGCACACGACCGCGCGGGTCTGAGCCGGCGGGGGGGATCATGTTGCCCATCGACTGCGAAGCACGAACGTTGCCTGGGGGGCCCGGAGGGCCGCCAGGCCCGGTACGGATCCCAAAAGCGCTTCCGGGTCGATCCGAGTGGGGGCCGGCGGGAGGGCGGCCGCCAGTGTTGTAGTGGGGAGATAACTGAAGCCCAGGGCCCCGACCATGGAGGTCATCAGGGTAAGGGGCCGTCGACTTCGGTCTGTTGAGGTTAAGCGGCGCGGGCCGGTCGTCTTCGGGGTAAGGAGCGGCCGACTTGGGGCGGATTGCCAAGTTGGAATCAAGGTTGACAGTGAACGCGGATGGCCTGTTGCCCATACTATTGGGCCGGGCCGGGTCGGGATAGTCAACGTGGTCTTGCCCGGGTGAGGGGTGCACTCTCGGAGACGGGTGGGGTGACGTTCTGGCCGAACCACCCGGATACCCGGGGTGTGCGTCGGTGGGAGTGACCGGCGCGCTCTCCGAAACAGTGGCCATAGTGGTTGGCTGCGCCTTGAAGCGGTCGGGTCGCCTGCCACGCTGGGACCCATGCTGCGACTTGATTCTCGTCAGTGTTGTAGTCTCGTGGTCGGCCTTGGTTAGGCTCTTCTCGTGATCCAAAGCATCAAGTCGGCCTCTGGCATCCTTGTTGCCATGGTCAGCGGCGGCCTCGTACCAGAACCGGGCTTGACGCAAGTCCTTAGGTACGTATACGCCGATCTCGTAGTAGTAGCCCATGGCGAACTCGCCCGTCGGCAACTTTGCGTTGGCTGCATCCTGAGCGTACTTGAACGCAAGCTGCTCGTTCTTGTTGAAAATACCCTCGTATCCGAACAGAAACCATCGACTGACACCAAGCGATGCCTCGGGCTGGCCTTGCTGGGCGGCGAGGCCGTAGTAGTGAAGCGAGTAAGCAGGGTTGAAGTCGCACCCAAGCTGGCAGAGCTCGTAAGCCTGGCCAATCTTCAACTGGGCCTTGGCAAATCCGAGGTAGGCGGCCTTCTCAATGTACATCTTGGCCAGCGTCAAGTCGGCGGGCAGTAATGCTTCAGGGACGTCGATGTCGGGAAGGTCCTTGGCAAGGAGCATTCCGTAAACATAGGAGCCCTGGGGCGCGTCCTCATCCGAAAGGTCTGCGGCTTCCCTGATAAGGTCCAAACCACGCTGATAATCTTTCGGATGGCCGTGTTGACCGAGGAGATTCATCATACCCAGGCGGTACATAGCCGCCGAGTCCCTGAGTCGCACGCCAAGGTAGTAATGCTCAACAGCCTTGTTGTAATCGTTCGAGTTCTCAAAGAGCATGCCCAGGCGGTACTCAGCACGCGCATAGCCGAGCTCAGCGGCGCGCTGGTACTTTGTGTACGCATCTCGCTTGTCTGGCCGGCAACCAAACTTGCCAAACTCGAGCCACTTTGCCTTCATAAAGAGTGCCTCAGGATGTTCTTGGCCCACGAGGTAGTTGACGATGTTGATGGCGTCGGCGCGCAACTCGTGCTCGACCTTTGGTGTCTGGCGGCCGCTGTCAGGGTCTCTGGCTCTTGCCTCCATGACGATCTCGGCCCAGGCCAAGGTGTCGCGGGCCCACGACAGCTGCATGGAGACGTTGTTAGAGTGCAGGACATGTTCGCGGGCGTTCCACAGGATCTCCTCCTTTTCCTCGTCGGTCGGGGGTATGTTGTCGCCCTTGACTTTGGGGAAGGGAGAGAACGAGGGCGCCGCGCTGGGCCGCATCTTGTGGTGATTGCCGCTCGCGCTGTTCTCGTGGAAGGCTGTGTAGGAGTCGGATGAGGGTGCACCGGTTGGCGGGTCGGCGTGTCCTTTCGGTGGCAAAGTCGGCGCGCCAGGGACGGGGGGCTTGAGGACCGAGGATAGCGACGGCTCTCGGCCGTGGCGGTTGGTGATGCTGGACGAGGTTCGGTTCGGATCGACTTCGCGGGCTTCAAGTTCCATACGCTGAAGGTCGTTTTGCATGTTCTGGGGGACTTGGGGCGTCACACTGGACAAAACGCGCAGTCAGCAAACGCTGTCCCAGCTTGGGGGGGAAAGGACAGAACAAAGACAGGATGGGCGCCAAAAACGGCCCCATCTCCAGTTCCAGCGAAGGGGGGAAAGGAGGGACCCATGAATGATCCGATCCGCCGAGATTAAAATGAGGGAATACGCGTACCGCTGAGGCGAAGGTGCAACGACCTCGGGCATGTAATAGTCGTCGAACCCTCCAGGAACGAATGTTGCGCCGAATTGTGGCATCTCGTGAGTTGTGATTTTGGGCTGAAGTGCAGCTGCATAAATAGGAGGTAATCAGTCAGCGGGGGTTGAGTTGAATGACGTTTAGGTTGGAGCCGCCGTCGGCGTTTTTTTGGTAGTGTGCGGTGCTAGATTAGAATTGCTTTGCCTGTTGCTGACAGGGCCCTGGCCACCTTCTGGGGCTGCTGAAAAGTGCTGCTGCTGCTGCTGCTGCTGCTGCTGCTGCTGCTGCTGCTGCTGCTGCTGCTGCTGCTGCTGCTGCTGCTGCTGCTGCTGCTCGTTGTCGGACTTGTCTGTTCGGAACAACCCAAGCAAGGATATGTAACGAGTCCTGTCGTGGGCGGGGAGGATGAGGCGCAGAAAGGGGGCAATAAAAAAAATGAAGAAGAAATGGCACGGCTGAGGTCGGAAAGGACTTGGGGATTTCCAGTATTGGGCTTCGTCCTTGGCTATTATCCGTACTGTCTCTGCTTTCACTGGCTTTCGCTTGCTTTCAGTCTCGAATCCAAGGTGCGAGGAGTGAGAGCGGCCGGAAGCGGGGTGGAGAGACCAGGTCGAAGCTCAGAGCATCTGGTTCTCGACGGCGGACCCTTTCTTTTTAGCGTGCAGAAGAAGTTGCCCGTCCCCTTTTTCTTTCTTTTTCAAGGGTGCATGAGCCGGCTAGTGAAACATGGGAACAGCTCCAGATGGGGTGTGCCAGGTGCCACCTCTAGAGGTGCATTTCTCTCTTTGGAACAGCAGTTGAGGGGGAAGTCCCCTCCCCTCTCTTCTCTCTCGCCCAAGCGGGACTGGCCAGAGAAGTTATAGAGAAGGAGGGGACGTTGGTCTCGCTGTGGGAGTCTGGAGATACTGCTCCACCAAGCCCCCAAGCCGCAGCACCGGCGCTAGCACACTGCAGCCCAGCTGACGAGCTAGATAACAAGGCTTTATTGGGGTGGGTGCTGAGTTGATGCTGACGGCGCTGCGGGTTTGCTGCGGACTCGAAGCCGAGGAGGACCGAGTAGTGTAGCACATCTTCGTCTGTACTTTGGTGGTGGGCGGTGCAAGGTGGGGCGGGTTGGTCTCGAGGATTAGGTGCCGAAGGGCGGTCGAGAGGCCCGGGGGGGGGCCAGGATGAGGCATGTAAGACGAAGTTGAGTATGTAAGCGTTGAAGGCGTATTTATTTCCCATTCAAACCTGCACGGTCGTCCTGTACGGTCGTCCATTTCGCCCGCCCTGCACGCATGGGCAACATGTCGGTGGCAGCAATCGTCGAAAAACGGAGCGAGGGAGAAAGGTTGGAGGCACAACAGCCCCCAGGCCTAGGTCAACCTCCTCCAAAGGGGTGGCATGAGCCCATTCAGCATGTCAGGCGAGGCAGCCCCCTGCGCGCTTGGATGTACATATTTCGCTTCCCACATGCCACGGCCAAAGCTTGCAGTCGAGACCCTGAAGATAAACGCGGCGGCGAAGGCAGCACTAACAGCAGCAGCAACAGCAGCAGCAATAATTCCGATTTGGGGGTCCACCGGCTTGATGAAATGAGGTGATCTCTACGAGCGGGATCCGGAGGAGGGATGGGCTTTTAGGGACTAGGGGGATGAACATGATGCAAAACGAAAGATTCCACTCACCAGGCGCTGGTTCCTGAGGACGACCCTGATCGGCTCCTTGGTTCTCGGATTTGGAATGCGGTTCCGATGAAGCAGCAGTTCCACTGTTACCGGCGCTTCTTGTGCCGCTACCGTTGCCGTTGCAAGGTAGGCCGCGAGCGGAATCTGGCGGCGCAAGTCCCTGGCCAAGCCGCGCGTACGGCGCCGATTTGTAGTTGACCATCTCTTGTTTGATGACCTATCTCATGCGTATGTCGACCGTCTCTATTGGGGCAAGGGGTCTTCAAGGTATTCGGGGCAGGGATGACGGCGGTCGAGCTGGGGTCCGAGTGAAGCAGAGGGCTGTGGCGGCGCCCGGGTCCGTGTTGGCGATGGCGAGGGACGAATCAGGGTCGGAAACGAAGCCAACGACGATTCACAACGTTCAAAGGATCAAAAGCCAGAGGGAGAAGAGGCGAGGAGGAAGAGGAGGAAGAAGGAAGGAGAAAGGCAACAATGGAAGGAAAACGGCAGGTAGGACTTAACAGCGAAGGCCCGTCCTTCCTGCCCGCCTGCTCATCTCATCTCATCTTCCTTCGTCGTCCCTTCTTTTTTCTGTCGTCTCCCGGCTCCCGGGGCACCAACGGACGATGGGCTGCCTACCCACAGTAGGTAGGTAGCCACAGGCATCCCCCACCATTGCATCCTGCTCTTCCCGCCCCTCCATTTCCCATCTCATCTCACCACCACTCGTCCTGCGCTCGTGTGGTTTTCACACTCACTTTCAATACCACTCATATTGCCCCCCTTTCTGACAACCGACGCACATACCTCGAGGCTATTACAAAACATCCACAGCATTTGGCAACCGGTGGGTGCCCAATCTCGGCCAGATGCCGCCCTCCACTCGGCTATCTTGCCCCAGCTCGCTGCTGCTCGCCTGCTCAGCCACAATGTCAATCATTCTCATGTTTCCAAACATAGAAACATCAACAGCGACCAGCGAGTGACATGCAACAACGCCCCCCCCCCCCTTGCAGCAGCCGCCCGTCCCGCCCCTCGGGAGCTGACCGATCGCAATCGGAATCGCTCCCTTCTCCTTTTCTCGCTACAGTTGTCAGTAGTACAGATACAGATGCCTGCCTGCCTACGCTACCTGCCCTAGATAAGTACCGTATTTCTCCACCCGTTCAGACCTCGACAAGGGAGGACGTCGAGAGAGGACTCCATTCATTCCAGGGTGCGAACCGCGAGAGCCCCCATCGTCACTCGCGTACCTGCATATTCAGGCCTATGTGGAGCCATCCGGCGTGCTTTTTCTAGCTTGTTCTCACACCCGCGCAGCTCGACTTCTTTGCGAATGATGTCTCCGGATGAAGCAACCCGGCAAACCCGGACGCCGCTCGCTCGAGGTGGAGCGCCCTACGTCGACTCCAAGCCGCATGACAACCTCATCCCAACACGCTCGCATGGGCACCGTCCCCTTCCAGTTTCATCCATCATCCGATTTCTCAACACAAGCAAAGTTCTCGACCACGGGTCAACAAACCTTGGTATTTATCGGCAGAGCTGGTTGATCCATTGTCTCCGGTAACAGACTCACTTCGGATTGCAAGGCAAACTAACAGTTAAACACACCCAAAGTTGTTTGTTTCGTCAGCTGAACTACCTGTTCAGATAAGCCCGGTTCGGAGGTCTCAGCAACTGCCTACAGTCAACGTGCTCCTCGAAACGAAGTATGCTTCTAAGAGCCTGTACTCCTATTGGCACGATCAGTCACAGCAACAATGTAAGCAGCAAACCTGCCAGGCTTAAGTGCATGTTTCCCTATGCCGTTGCGAGGTAGTGAGTGTTGGAGAGGTCTTCTATCCTATACCTTGAGGCCGGAACGGGTCGCCGGTGAAACTTCCAATGTGCCCAAAGGATGCAATCTCAATAAGGAGGACGATACACAAGGAGTAGTCATCCTCAAGACCAGTCAGAGTTAGCGAGTCTATCTTATGGGGGATGCTTGAGCTAGTGGTGTATGTCCATCTGTGTATCAACGCCTTTCTCACGCTTTGGCTCCTGTCTCGTCGTTACGATGCCTGTTCTCGGGCACATCCAGCCTGTAGTGGAAGCTGTTTGGAGAAAAAACTGAAAACGAGTTCATCGTGCAAAGTATACATTCCGATGGCAGGCGACTCCTTATGAATCTCGCAAAGCTTTAACTACCATTGCCACAGTCTCCATTGCCACGGACTCCATGGCCTCCTCCGACAGCACGGTACCTTCCGCTACTGTTGTTGCCAACGCTGCTCACGCGGCCGTGCCCCAAGGCCGGGTTGCGCTGCCTCTTTCTCGATGCATAAGAAACGCATGCCGACGGTGGGGAAATGCTTCAGGAGGCTTCGGTATCCCACGATGTCTGCGTCTGGTGCAGAACTGACTCGGCTCGAAACGAGGCGAAGCAAATCTTGAACGGCGAGTTGCCTTCTCTTCCGTCGTTAGACTATGCTCCAATCTAACTTCACACCTTATAGTTTCCATCGGAACTCGTCAATAGAGTATCGTTCCGAGTACCAAGTTCCCACGGGTCTTTGACACTCAGCTTCATGTCCAAACTTTATGTTTAGGAAATCACGTCGTCTTCTTTTTTTGTTTCTCTTTTTTTTGTCGGGGAGCTTTTAGTACATTGCTGACAAGGGTGCTTAAATTCCTAATTCAGGTATCTATTTACACAAATTGTGAACACTGGGAAGACGAAGAAACATATTTGAGGTAATAACGTCCCTCTTGACGCAGAACCCCCTCCCTTCTCGATATTCACAAATAGATTAGCAGCTTGTATCGTCAACAATAGCTCTGCGTAACTCTGTGAACCGATTACACTGATCGTACTTATCGGCAACAACTAACTATGCTCTCCGCTAGACCTTTTACGCGCCCTGACTATCGGGCCAAATAATTGGCGAAGAAGTCATGATTTGCTTCACAAATCTTTAACAGCAGTTACTGTCTGCTGATGTACACTTCAAACTTGCTGTACGATGACCGACGCACGAGCGGACAGACTGGTGGTCAGATTCAGTTTCTGTCATGGGGCCAGCAATCCAAGACTGGTCGGTTTGTCGCTATACAGTGCTGGCACTCACGATAAAGCTCTAGCTCGTCAGACTGCTAAGAGTTGAATCATACAAGCAAAAATGGGAGCATCTCGAAATATTTCGGTCGCCACGACTCGCGGCACAGGGTTAGATTCTTCTAGGAAGCGTAGAGAACTCAAGACGAGGATTGATTGTTGGCCCCCCGCCGCCCCAAGTTGGCAAGGAAAAGCGCCCATCTTTTAGAGTTGAACCAACCCTCGCGACGTTCATTTGGTGACAGGGGTAAGTATAACCTCAGTGAATGCCAATGAGTCACCTATATCATGCTCACCGATGACATGGTCGTGGATGGCTCGCAAGGAGAGAATTATGGCATCTCAAGCCAGGCCAACCTGCTTTACTGCTGCTCGTCTGCCTCCAAGTCGAGTATGACGCATGGCTGAATTCAGGCTTCTTTGTAGCGGAATCTGGAAACTCCATGAGGCTTTCGGCTCAAGAACAACGTGCTGTCAACTTATTTTATGCACCGTGTGTGTCGCCTTGATAACGTGCCTCAGGGTTCAGGGATCGAGCAACATGCCGTATGTGACCGGCAGTGTTCGCATTAAGATAGTCCCCAGATCGTCCGAACTTAGATTTCCACCTGGTGAATGGCGAATGGCCTTGAGGGCCTGAAGTGAACAGGATAACTCCGACTCGGCAAGCATTTCGCCAAGGACATAATTCACTGGTACTGCTCTTCCCATCTAGTTCCTTGTGTTCTTCCAAAACACTCATCACCCCCGCCAAGGCCCCTACTGAACACGCCCACATCAGCACTCAACAAGGAAACCCAAAGAGAAAGAAAACCAATCCAGGGCAAAATGCGTCGTGTACCCGTGGAGAAGAGGAGCAACTCCACGCGTCTCGTGCAGAGCCAAGGCTTGGTCTTCGCCGACCTCGTCCCGGCCGACGCCTCGGAGCACTACTGGCCGGACGACCGATACTACTCCTTCACGTTCGAGGAAATCACACTCCTCGAGCACGCCGCCAAGGACGTTTTTGACATGTGTTGCGAGGCGGCCGAATACCTCGTCGGGCACCCGGACGTTATCACCAACAAGATGGCGGTCCCCGCTTTTGCGCTCAAGCAGATTAAGGAATCGTGGGACCGCGAGCCCGCCTGGGGCAGCATCTACGGGCGCTTCGATGTCTGCTTCGGGGGCCTCAACCACCCAGACCCAAGGCTGCGTGTGCCGAGGTTTTACGAGTTCAACGCGGACACGCCCACGACCCTCGTCGAGGCGGCTTCTATCCAGCGGCTGTGGCTCGAGCAGACCGGCCACGGCAACGACCAGTTTAACAACCTAACTGAGGCATTAGTTGAAGGATGGAAGCGCAACCTTACGCTTATCGAAAAAGAGCTTGGCCATAAGCCAACCGTCTACTTCGCTGTTAGCGAAGGCGACCCCACAGGCGAGGATGCTATGAACACGATGCTCCTAATGGACACTTGCGAACAGGCGGGCTGGTCCACTAAAGCCATGTCTATGGAGGAGATCTCCCTGTCTACTAAGGACGAACGCTTCTACGACATGCAGGGCAACCACATTGACGTCATCTTCAAGCTCTACCCGTGGGAGTATATGGTTGAACAGCAGTTCGCAGAAGCGTGCTTTAAAGACATGGACAACATCGGCAAGCGCGACGATGAGGGAAATTACATCGGCGGGACTGTCTGGATCGAGTCGCCGTATAGGATGCTGTGGAGCAACAAGTCGCTCCTGGCGATCCTTTGGGACCTATTCAAGGACGATCCGCGGTCCAAGTGGTTGCTCCCGACGTACTTCGACGGCGAGGCACCTGCTTCGCTGACCAGCTTTGCGCGCAAGCCCATCTTCGCACGTGAAGGTATCGATATCGTGCTGAAGGACAACGGCAAGGTGATACAGGATGAGTCTGCGGGAGTGTACGGAGCAGAGGGGTACGTCGTGCAGGAGCTTGCGTTACCGCCCGAGTTCAAGGATGCGCAGGACAAGTCGCATTACCCCGTGCTTGGTCTCTGGATGGTCGACGGCGAAATAGCGGGGATGGGAATCCGTGAGAACGAATCGCCGGTGACCACCAACGCCTCGGTATTTATTCCACATTCCATTGAGGATGGTCCCGTCAACTACCAGCGGCAGACGGTTCCTGATGAAGAGGGAATCGAACTGGCGCTTAGAGTCGATGCGCTCCATGATCAGTTTGATGAGGGTGGGGAGAACGATTTGATCAGTTATATCAAGAGAGTTGTAATTTAGCGAGGCTTTCTAGTTCACTGAAGCGCGAAATTGACCCCCGGATCAAGAACCAGACCGCTTTCATCTTACCTTACATCTTGCGTCGAAAACTAGATTGCGGAAGCCCCCCTCCCCCCTAAGCTATGGGCGACAAAGCGCGACGACGGTTGACGGAACAGTTTCCAAGTGGGGCCGCCTACAATGTGAGGCTTTCTCTATGCATGCATCAGTTGTCGACATGATATCCCATCGACGGCGAGAAGGCTCCAGGTGCAGGGTAACCACCAATAATAACCCCTAAAAGGATTAAAAATGTATAGTACCTCTATTTACGCCTATTTTTAGTTATGCCAGAGGTACTAGCAATTTCCTCCTCTATAGAGGGCTACATCACAAGTTAGGCAGCTATAATAACTTTATCTCCGCGGCGGCTAAGTAAGGCTATTCCTAGTAATCTTAAAAAGGGCCCTACCTTTACGTACCTTTACCCTACTATAATAGGCGTAAGGTAAGTTCTTTCCTCTTTTACCTTTAACGTGGTCTTGCTATAGAATAAGGTTATTACGCCTATCTATAGGCTCTCTAGGCCTAGCTCTTATACAACCTTTAGCTAATGTTCTAAATTGTTAAATAAGCTAGGTAGTAATAGTCTTTTACTATAGGTATTAGTTTAGTAAAGAGGTCTAGCTTAGGTTACCTAAGCGCTAGATTATAAAGCTATTTATAAGT
>PUHP01000707.1:0-11234 GCA_006783085.1 Colletotrichum shisoi | reverse complement strand
CTCTATCTCTCTCCCTCTATCTCTCTCCCTCTATCTCTCTCCCTCTATCTCTCTCCCTCTATCTCTCTCCCTCTATCTCTCTCCCTCTATCTCTGTCTCTCTTTTTTGCTCTTTAACGTCTCTACAGCTATATACTACTTATTAAATAGGGGCATAGTTGTCTTTAAGGGCATATAGTCTATATAGCTTATCTCGTTAAGCAGGAAGTTCTACTACTATACTACTAAGAAAAATATTGTTAGTAGACTACTCTCTAAGAGTGCTCCTAATGAAAGACAACGACCTAGGCATCTTGTAAACTAGTATCCGCCTGAATTGTTAATAATTTGACCGATTAAAACGAGTTATACGGTACTCGTTGTCGTTAAGTCTACTCGTAACAGAGAGCGAATAGAAATGACATCTTGAGTACGATGCGTCTCTTGCCTCCAAACCAGGACACAATGTATTCTGTAAATGGACTAGAGACCGAACCAAAAAAATCTACCGCCTCAGTGAATCTCGGAAAAGTAGTTGAGGAATTTCGTTCAGTGTCAAGTTCTGCCAACGTGATTGCGGAAACCAAACACGGTGCAAATCGGAGCAAAATTAAAGAGACGGAGTCGAAGGGCAAGCATTTCGATCACAACCAAGCGAGCGTTGAGGTGCAGTGGCTCGGAACTAAAACAACCACCCGCCTGCTAAGTCTGGAGGATTACTGGAATGGACACTTGAGTCGACCTTGACACATGTATTGGCGTGATCTGCATCATAATTCACTGAAGAGGCCGAAGAAAGGGCGGGCACATCGCATGGTGGTCGTCCAAAATGACAAGATAGTCAAGCATCGTGTTCGCAAAACCATCTAAGTGTATTTACGAGAGTTCAAGATTGTCACCAAGGTCTACAAATTCCTTGTTGCATCCAATTTGCTACCTTAGAAGAGACGTAGTAGGCAAGTTAAGCAGCCATGTTACAGGGATGAATGAAGTGAACAAATTTCTGCCGGGGCAACGGCGCAGACAGCTGAAGACGTCTTGTTTCTTGTTTCCAGTCAGTGAAGAGCGAAAGCTCAAGAGAAATGCTCCAGGGAGATGTCGGCCCAAGATTGAAGGGATATCCACACGCAAAAAAAAAAAAAGGTTTAAAACTGGCAAAGGACTTGAAATAGAGGTCATTTGTACGTGATAATGGATGGATTCGTCTATGTTGGAATGTCCTTAGAGGGAAGAACCAAATGATGACGAGACTTCCTCATCTTGAGTGTTTGTGCAAACATGGTATTCAGTCACTTGCTACTCGGGCAGCTATCTGCTGATGGATCATCCGGCGTGAAGACGCAGCAGGGCCTCGCGCGAAAGGGTACCGAACTCGGCACCTTGCCGCGCGAATTTGTTTATTGATCAACACCGCACAGGTGTTACTTCGAGGCGTGTAGTGTGAGGGTCTGCTGAATATCATCCCGATTAGTATTTGTACCTTCAGTAATCGGTCGCGCCTGCTTCGAAGAGATCAGATCCTCTCTATGTAGTATGCCTCGCTCCCGGCTCGACAAAGTCCGGTCTCGTGGATGGTGTCGACCCTGAGTGTCGATCCCGCTATGGTCGCCCGCTTTTCATGATTCGAGAACAAGTCGTCTCTTCAGACATCTGAAGTCGGTCATGGGCGCTTTCGAGTCGAAGTAGCGTGGTATGCTTTGGTTGACTGTTCTCTAAATCGTAGAAACGAGAATCGAAAACCGGACTCGATCTTCGAGATGGCAGCACAGTTGGCCAAATGCCATTAGCTGATCTCGCTAAGCCACCTCGCCAAGACCCCTTTGGAGGGGGCTCTGAAGCACCGAAAATCGAGGTGTCACCGGCGATGAAGGGCATGTTTCGGGGCTATTCCTCATTCGAGAAGTCGGCACTGGTGTGGACAGCGGCGGACGATGAGCAAGATTCGCTGCGATGAAGGGAGCCTGAAAGCTACAAAGACCTTGGCAGCCCCGACTTGGATAACAGTCGGCAAAGAATACTGAGTCGGGTTCGCGTAATCACCAACTCAATTGGTCTGTTGACTCATTTTGGTCAATAAGAGACGTGTGTGATGATGGCCATGAAGAGTAAAACGGAACTCCGTGGGGAAGACAGCCTGAGTTTTATGTCCCTCCGTCTCAAGGTGCACCTGTTACGGCCTGCCAGAAGAATTTGACTCTAGAACCTAGTTTCGTGTTGTCTGCCGTTGTGTACGCAAGTCGTTCCTGAAACTTGACTCACGATATTCGTCAAAGGGTTCCGATGACGGGAAAGGTGGTGTGTGGCGGTGCAGCCTTGACGACCACGAAGTGGGAAAGACGCGAAACTCAGACAAGACATTGACTTTGCCGCCTACCCCCCGTTCTTATATCGGGAGCTGTTTGAAGGTAGTTGTCTCGGCGAGTTTTTGAACTCAAGAGCATCGAATCAAGTCGTGTGAGGTGGAGTGGTACCAAGCTGCAGGTTTGCAGAAACCTTGACATCTCTGGCACTTGGCAGGAACTCGGACACATGCCCAACGACCTGGGCCGCCCCTTTGACAGGACAAGACGTCCCGTATGACATCTCTCGAGGCTGTCGTTTCCAATTACAGGAGCTTGCAGTCGGAAGGAAATGGGGCAAGATTGTTTCTCCATGTTTCAAACTTGGTGTTAAGCACACGCACCCGCAAGTATGGTTCTGACTGGATGAATTCCATATACTTTCTGCACGTGAGGCACACTCACACACGATCAGATAATTAAGATCCGGAGTATCGGTAAAGCCCTACGGGCCTTACGGGGCTCTACGATGTACTGTAAGCAAGGAGGTAAGCGATTGGTTCGTTTATGGAACCAAAGCCCCTGATAGCTGAACCCAGACATCGAGTCCCGGCGTGAACCAACCCGGCTATCAAGAGTCGAGTTTTCAAGGTCATACTACTTCTTGCCTTTCCCCCTCCTATTGCCACATCCCAAATACTGTTCCTAGAGTACGGGTGTTGAGGTTGTGGTGTACCCTGTGTGTTCGAAGCGGGAGCCATCACCGAGCCTGCCTGCATTCTTTAAGTCCCCGAACCCATCGCAGGTCTCCGCCCCGGGGCCCGTGATGCCAGGCCGTAACCTTGGAGACGGAAGGTTTGCGGGCCACAGGAAGAATCCGCGACAACCAAACCGAGGTCAAAGACTGTTTTATTTTGCCAAGGGACGCCGGGCAGGAGGCGGGAGCGGCGAGAACGAGACCGTCAGTGCCTTTCCTCGTGTTCGCAAGCCGGGGCCGAGCGAATCATCAGAGAGAGGCAACTTTTACGGCGCTTCCACATTCGATCTTGCGGGAACGCTCGCAGTCTATCGCGACCAGAGCGCGACGGAAAAGAGGAAACTGGCCTCCCGGCTCACCTGGCGTCAAAGCGCGCACGCACGCACGCACGCACGCACATACACACATACACGCGCTAACGAGCTTGACAGGAACAAACCAACAACGGTTGATGATGTGCAGACACGAGATGCGCGTTCCCGGGCAAGTCAGGAACGGTGAAACGCACGAGCTCTTTCTTGGAACCCCAATGTGTGCAATTCTCGGATGGAGGGTGTGTTTTGGGTCAAGCCATAGGTACGGAACAGTAGCCCCTTCCTTTGCTACCTTCTGCTTTTGTCAACAAAACGCTTACTTGGCTTCGGATGAGGTAAGGGGTCCTGGCAAAACAAAAGGACCCTCAAGTTTCGATTCTTCGGTGTTGTGTTTTGCCAGTGTCGAAGGTTGGAATCGGCAGAGTGAAGGTCGAGACAGCGACTCGGGGGGGGGGTTTCCCTCCAACGAGGCGGGACATCCGGAATTCGAGCTCCGGGCCCCACATCCCGGTCGTCACCAACCCGGCGAACCGGATGACCGGCGCCGACCGAAGTGGAGACGCCAGAGCCGATTGCAGGTTCAGGCAACACACCAAGTGGGGAAACGGATTGAAGAGGGGTTTGGCCAAGTCCAAGACATCGAGTACCACCCCCGGTGGTCAGCGTTGGGGAGGATTTGAAGCTAGACCAACCGACGCGTGGTGATCGCTGTCAAAGGCCGGGCGCAGGAATACAGCACCAGGCCCGTCAAGGTTGGTTGCTAGATGGTCTTTCCCCTCCCTCCCCTGCGGACCTAGGCGGATGTCGAGTGAGCCGGCTCTCTCTTCCTTTGTTGTAGACCACATGAGGATGCGGACGGGGACCGGGGGCTAATGCACAGCTCGGCGAACGGTAGGCGCTAAGGGCGGGATGCCTTGCATCCAACCACTCAAGGCAGGGAGGGGACGGCGTGAGGCCGCTAGGCGGCGCGTGAAGCAATATTTCCGCAGCGGTGTACGGAGTACAGTATGCACAATGCTGAGGGTGTACATGAGCCTCTGGGTTACATCTGCTTCTTCCGGATATTAGTTTTAAGGCTAAAGGGGTCCCTACCGTTGACCTGTAGGAGGAAAATATGAGGGACTTGGCCAACCAGGGGCATCGCAAACAGATGGGGAGCATGTCGGGCTCGGCATTCCAAAAAAAAAAAAAAAAAAAAAAAAAAAAATAAATAAATAAATAAACCCCTACGTGACGCCTGGGGGCTCTGAGCCGACATTGACTTTGTAAGAAGGCCATTGCTCATCAACGGTGAGCCGTCCGACTGAGACCATGCCAATGATGCGGGGACGGGCGAGCCATTTTCACCTGATATCGAAATCTTCGAGCCATGGTGACACGACGAGATGTGGTACAGCGCAGCGTATCATGCTTTGGTGACTGACTAGCACGAAGGGGGGGGGGGGTCCGGGTCCCGAGACTCTGAGCCAGCCGGGCCAGCACAGATACTCGCAAACCATACGAAAGTCGGATGGCAGCTTGAAATAAAGCAGTTGGTTTCCCCCTTTCCTGTCAATCTGTACCATTCGGCGATGTTGCCGTCATGGTCCTGTAAAGAGAGTGATGCCGAATCATCGCCGTTCAACTGTGTCCACGAGCCTGGCGGCAACGCGGGCTGCGAGGGCTGGAAAAAGCGGGAAAAGACAACGCCAAGAGATGGTGCTTCTCGATCTTCCATGATCCGTGCATGTGGGCTGTTGGATGGAAACCTCACTGACCGACGGAGGGGCCTGGCTGGCCGGGCGTTAGATTGATTGGTTCCAGGTCGGCCTGATTACGGGTCGTAATCCATTGGACGCTGCAGTTGTCTACGCCTCCAAAGCAGGTTTGACGTGTGTCCATCGACGCATCAGCGGCACATTTTCTTTCTTATTACATGCACGGCAACTCTTGTCGCTGTCAAAGGCAGCAAGCACGCGCTCGTCGTGTAACGAACGAAGTGTATCGATGGCCGTCGTCGCCGCCGCCGCCCCCTCTCAGTCTCGGGAGCGCGTGTCACCACGCAAGAAGCAAACAGAACAAACACTGCGGTGTGAGCGCTGACTTGTTTTGGCAAGCATTGGCAGCACAGCATTGGCCATCTGATCTAGCGGGGTCCCGCGGGCGGAATCGTCTGGAAGCGGTCCAGGCTGGCTGACGAGAAGGAAGAGTGTATCTGTACTACAACTACAGTATCCGTACACACTGCGATGCACCATGCATGTCGTGCAAAGGTTGGCCAATCGTAAAAGTCGAGGAAAGACTTGACTGTCAGCTAAACCTTGGGCGCTGCGCGGATACAAGGGCCATCCTGACGTTGCGGGCGTTCGCAGTAGTTGCTGACAAGGATGCCATGGACCTTAGTGCCGATGGATGGAGAGAGTGTGTGTGTGTGGCATCTGTCTGGGCCACCTGAAAAACCAGGGGACCGGTCGGTTGGGCCCGTAGTCGTGTTCGGCGAGTGATTCGTATTCCGCGGTGACGATGGTGATGGCGGTCTCTGTGCGAGGGGTTTACTTCGCTCTCGGAAGATTGTGTGCTGGTCTCAGTCGAGAACTGTACTGTATGCAAGCTCAGCAGCAAAAAACGGTCTGCTTCTCGTTGCCTGTGACATTAGTGTCATGTCGAGCCTGCATAACGGCGCGCCAGGAGCAGGACTAGAAGGAGAGGCAGAAGAACAGGGGCCACTGTGGGTTTGTCTGACTACTGACTGATGTCAGAAGTCGTGTCATCATTCATTGAGCTTCGGCCCACTGGGTAGGGGATGTAAGTGAGAAGCGAGCCGGCGGATACTAGTACATTCGAAGATTAAGCGATGGCCGGAGAGTTAGACCCGGAAGCTCGAGGGTTTTCTGAAAGACGGACAGGTCTCAGAAATAGGACTGGCCCGCGTGGCCCAGAGAGACCAACAGGGCGACAACCTTTAGAGCCCGCATAATCAAGATCATCACGTCGAGTTTGAAAGCGAGTACGGAGTATGGAGCTGCCAGCGTGCTCTTCTAACCCCCTCCTAAGCTGCGAGTCCGGTACTAACGTTGACCAAGAGAAGGTGGACTCTTCCAAGACGGTCTAAATCTCTTGGGCCGACGCGATAGCAGGTCGCTCGCTACTAGTTCCACGAAATATATACGAATACAGAGGTACTGTAGAAAGCTATGTGATTCTATGTACCTACCCTAATGCTATTTCGAGGGGGGCGGAAGTGCTGCGGAGGGAGACTTGGCGGGCATAGCATGGCGGGTAGGGGGGAAACACGATGCCTGCAAGCGCTAATGCGGGGGGGGGGGGGCATCTCAGGGCACTGTACGGATATCGCTCCCCAGGTGAGCATGGATGAGGCTTGGCCGTGTGTCCGGCAGTCGACCTTCTTCCCACTTACACATACGCAACACACGCAACACACGCAACACACGCAGTCCTTTCCTCGCCTCCCCCAATATTGCTCGTCCACTTTCGTACGTTGCCTAGTCGATCCGATGCCTAACCATGTATCCAGCCCTATGTACGTTTTGGCTGCATCACGTACGCCAGTAGGCATGTGCACACACGGATTCTTCGCCGTCTCAGTCAGGTCAGCGATGATCCCAACCGCCTGTTCCGTTCCTTTGTTTCGTTTGGTATTGACGCCAAGGGATGGATCCTCGACCGCCTGGCGCGTCTTTCTGGAAAACGGTACGGCCACCACCACCTCTACATACGGTCGAAATTGTTTGCCGTGGCAGCTAGACCAAGCACACCCTGTGGAGCGTCGTATGAAGATATCTCGTCACATCATACGCAAAAGGCCCAAAGATGCTCTAATAACGGCCGATACTCGCCACGCCAAGAAGAAAGCCACACGTTTTGCCCATGCCGGAGTAGACGAACTTGAGATACAATCGCACGCGCTGAGTTGTTCCACATCCGCCGCAGGGGAACCCGGATTCGCATGCTCTTGATCTTGATCTAGCCCCCCACGATTTCAACATGTGTTTCTCCACGTCAAGATGGAACTTGGGACGAAGAACCCGTCGGGCGGAATACTACGACCGTCCCATCTTCATCCCCCCCCCCTCCTGGAGCGCTCCGAATCTCACCCTTCAATCCACCGACGGTGTCGACCCAACCTCGACTCGGAAAAGTTACCGCCATGATGTCGCCGAGTACCTGAGCACTTCACTTCGGCCGAACTAGATATGCAACCTCTAGCTCTTTCCTGCCCACCAGACTCAAGGCTCCAGACTCTAGTCGCCTTACTGTACTGTGTCAGTTGCGCTCTCTCTCTCTATCTCTCACGATTCGCCCAAGTCACAATGTGGATCGATAGCTGAGCAGCCGTTCGGGGTCGCGGAGGCGAACTGGACTTGCAAGTCTCATATGCATCTCGTGTTGCGGACTGCAAAGCCAGCATCGACGCCGTCTACCGACCTGACATCCTGCTCACAACGTCTACCTCCGCCTGCAAGTCCAGGGATCCGCGCCAGCACTCGCTGTCGTGCGCCTCAAGACCTCCCCGGACCAATTCTGCTCATCTGCAGAGCCCGCCCTGCCTGCATGGAGGCGTAGAGAGAGAGAGGTGCACCTACCAATCGTGTATATCCCACTAGTTTTGCATGTCTCTCGGTTGACCTTCTCGGACAGCTGGCTTACCCTGGAGAGCTCCAGAGCCATATCGCAAACGCGAACTGCGCGTGTTGTTTCCCTCATTTTCCTTTTTTTCTGTTGCCCTCTTCTCTCATTTGGGTCTTCGTATCCATCCTTCACCGGCAGCTTGGAGTCCAATCTCGAGCGCCTCTGTCCCCCCTCCTGCAGCTCCAGATTTCCTCGTTGGTCGTACCACCGCGAAATGTGCCACCGCTGTCTCAAGCAAGGAATCCCGTCCGTCTGGATATCGTCCGTTCTCCCAACGCCTCTTCTCTTCTGAGAACATGCTGCACCATATGCTCTGCGATGCCTTCTGCCCGAGAGTCAAACGATACTGATCATCCTAGATGGCCTTGACAGGGTTTGCCCACCCCCTCCACCTCCTCTCACAGCTTGCTGCATGCCACGGACATCCGACCATGCATTCGAGCTAATATCATGGTGTGGCTTATACGACTGTATCTTTGGCCATGCCCGGCCCCAGAGTACCTACCTGCCATGTGCAAGCAGTCAGCACGGCGCCATATGTCATCTCAGCCGTCGTCTTCCGGTGGGTGCTTCGTCTCTCGCCTGAGCAACGATCGATTCTCGCAAACCCAAGGCCGGCACCATGCCATGTCAGAGCTCCAACTATACCAAGCAGCCGGGGCCCGAGGTCCAGGAGAAGGCTATTGCGTTTCGCGGCCAACTCTCACCTCTTGGCTAAACTGTACAAACCAGGGGGCCCGTCTCGTGTGCCTTCTTTCTTATAAGGTCTCTATCTCTCTCGCTTCCCTTCCCGAAGGCCGAATATCAAAGCTCGTCTTTCCATCTGCGCTTTAGTTTTCCTTCCTTTCCCTTGTATTTACATCTTCCTTTCTACATTCGTTCACTGGAAGAGTAACAACCATCATCTCGCTGCTTCGCTGCCCGCCCGACTAGGTCTGTCTGGTCTTGCGTGCCTATCATCATGCTACCATCTCTCATCACCTTGGCCTGGGCCAACGTCGCCCTGGCCGCGACCGTCACGTTCAACTGGGAAGCCACTTGGGTCAATGCCGCTCCTCTAGGTGTTTCGAGACCTGTCATCGGCATCAACGGCCAATGGCCTTGCCCCAAGATCGAGGCCAACGTTGGTGACACCATCGTGGTCAACCTTACCAACAGGCTCGGTAACCAGACCACCGGCATCCACTTCCATGGCATCAACCAGGTCAGCACCAACTCGATGGACGGCCCGAGCATGGTAACCCAGTGCCCGTTGCCTCCCGACATGACCATGACATACTCCTTCACTGTAAGTATAGAGCCGTCAAAGAAAGAGCATGCTTGGCTTGAGCCGCACACAGGCATACAGTATACAAAAAAAAAAAAACCCCAAAAAAGACACTCACGATTGACTAACGGGGCATACAGGCTGATGAGGGTGGCACTTTCTGGTGGCACTCCCACAACATGGGTCAGTACCCCGACGGCATGCGTGGTCCCATGATCATCCATGACCCCAACGACCCCTACGCTGGGAAGTACGACGAAGAGTACATCCTGTCCATGTCGGACTGGTGAGTAGCTAGCTGTATGGGAGAAGTAGGGGTTGATGTTTCCGAGACTAATTTGCTACAGGTACAACGAGCAGGCCATCCCTCTGGTGCAGAAAATGTTCCTTCCGACCAACGTTCGCTTTGCGCCACCCATTCCCAACGGCCTGGTTGTCAACGACGGATTGGGGGCCAACTTCAAGTTCGAGAAGGGCAAGACGTACCGCATCCGCATGATCAACTACGCCGCCTTGGCCTCGTTCATGGTCCACTTCGACTCGCACGACATGAACGTCATCATGTCCGACGCGGCCTACGTGAAGCAGAAGACCACGTACATGCTGCGCGTTGCCCCCGCTCAGCGGTACGACGTCCTCGTCAAGTGTATCGACCGTGACAACCGCAACTATGGCTTCCTCATTGCCGGCGACATCAACCGTGACTTCACGAACAAGCAGTTCGCTCAGAGCTGGCCCTTTAACTATACCGGCCAGCTCGTCATGTTCCCCGACAGACCCTTTGGCACCGACGTCGTCAAGGAGTGGCGCCCCTCGGACGACTCCGTCTTCGAGCCCCTCGGAGACGCCCCTATCCTGCCCCAAGCCACCAAGATCTTCAAGTTTGATTGGGCATTCTGCCTCGACAAGGGCGGTATCCCCCGTTCCTGCGTCAACGGCTCCCCCTACGTCGACCAGAAGGTGCCCACGCTCTACACCGCCGCCACGACAGGCGAGAACAACACCAACCCCTTGGTGTACGGCGCCATCCACCCCTTCGTCGTCAACTACGGTGACGTCGTCGACATCGTCGTCAACAACAGGGACCCGGCCATCCACCCCTTCCACCTCCACGGCCACCAGTTCCAGGTCGTCCGGCGCGCCGCCAGCGGCGCCGGCGACTGGCCCGGCGTCGAACGCGCTCGGCTCAACCAGAAGCCCCCGCGCCGCGACACCGTCTCGGTAATGGGCAACTCGCACGCCGTCATCCGCTTCGAGGCCACAAACCCGGGCGTATACCTCTTCCACTGCCACATCGAGTGGCACGTCGAGATGGGCCTCACCGCCACAATCATCGAGGCCCCCGAGCGCCTCCGTAACCTCGCCATTCCGGAGGACCACAAGGCTGCCTGCCTCGCCCAAGGCATCCCGACCGCCGGCAATGCTGCCGGTAACATCGAGAGCCCGCTTGACCAGACCGGCATGTTCCTCGAGCCACCCTCGACGTACCATGGGTAAGAAAGTCCCCTCCGTCGACGACTTGTCTCTTCCTCCGTCTTCATTCATGTTCTGTTTGGAAGCTGACCTGATACATCTAGTGCAACCTTTAACCCCCCTGCCGCTCCCGCTGTCTCCTCTCCCGCTGCCTCCTCCTCTCCCGCTGTCTCCTCCTCTCCCGCTGCCTCCTCTCCCGCTGTCGCCTCTCCCTCTGTCGCCTCTCCCTCTGTCGCCTCTCCCTCTGTCGCCTCTCCCGCTTCCATTGCCGCGTCTTCTGCTTCCGCTGCCGCATCTCCCGCCCTCGCCGCCGCCAGGCTTCGCTCGCGCGTCGTCGGCAACCATCTTTGAACCCGGGAGACCCCTGCAACCTGATACGTTCCCTTTTTCTTCTTGAATGGATCCCGTTCCCGTTCTTGTACATAGTTACCCATGATGGCATGTGCATATGTAAAGCATTTTTGGTTGGTACCGGGGTAAGGTCGAATGAATGGCGGAGTGATGGAAGGGGAGGGGGGGGAGGAGAGGAATAAGGCG
>PUHP01000705.1:0-20923 GCA_006783085.1 Colletotrichum shisoi | reverse complement strand
GGTAATGCCATACAAAACAACATAGGGATAAATGTCGTTGCGTCATGTATTCTGGTCATGTGACCGTATTGCGGGGGAAAAAGTGGGTATGTAGCCTTGCCGCGTTTGATGGGATATATCGACGTTGGCATGGCTTCTGGCACGTCTAGGAGCGGAGACGAGGAGAGGGGAATGAATCAATTGGCGCGTTGCCTAGATCGCTGGGCTGCGCGAGCCAAGGCCAGTCGGGTACCCTTGTCCCTTGGTGATTTGGTACTTGGTCGGCTTGAAAGGGATGGGCTGGCGATAGCCGGCCGACGCGATACGGTTTCATCAGGCCCATCGACAAGCTCAGGTAAGGAGATGTCAGCGAGCAGTCAGGAAGCTCGTGCAAGGGAGCTAGGTACTCCAGGTTGGCCAATGACGAGGTCGGATGGGGTATGTATCGGTTTCTGCCCCTCCACGCTGTTGGAGCCATGCTCTCATGAGCATACCAACCTAGGTAAGGAGGGAGTAGGGGCTTCGCTTTCAACACGTCCAGTTCTTCCAGTGGGAGAAGGGGTTGGTATCTCAATGTACCAATCTCGCGCAAGTTGGCTGTCGCTGTAAGTACGCCTGTGTGTCACGTTGGTATCTGGGTACCTTAGGTGATGTAAACCTGGACGATACGGTGAGCGTCCCTTCAGCATACCTGCAGATGTGATAGGCACCTCAGATCATTCGTTTCGTTTTTGGCGCGGTGATGTGATGCAAGACATCCGGAGAACACCCACCCGCCACTCCCTTTCCACCATCCGAGCCCTGTCAAGCTGCTGCGCGCGCAGCATGCCACGCTACCTATGGAAACACAGTGTAGCCAGGTCGCAAACCTATCGCAACCGCGGGGGGTTGTTGCAATGCGGCAAGGTATCGAGAGGTCATGCGTGGGTGCTGAATAAGTGCTTAACATCGCATCCAGTTTTCATAAGCCTTACTTACGAATACACAGGTAATCCCTTGCTCTGGTGCCTTGTTGAGCGTCATCGTTTATTTTTTCGAGTCGCACGGCACGGCACGGCACGTCACTTTTCAAGTACTAGTTCTTGTTCTCTCGGAGTCGTTCCGCGCGAGATGAACCCACGCAGTAGACTAGACGGGTATGCATGCTCGTCTCATCTGTGCTCTGGCACTTTGCAGCCGGCTATGGTCGGATAAGGTACAGCCAAGCTAGGCCAGGCTAGCGAGAAACGGGATGCATGCCACATGAGAGCAAACATATGTGCAAAAGATTAGTGGTAACTGGCAAATGGGCCATGCCTTCCCTCGCGAAGCTGACGGATTTCGGTACGTGCAAATACATAGCTTAAAAAGACCCATTTTTCTGTTGGGCCATCCCAATCCGGGCCCCGCACGTCGGAGCCGCTGCAGAAAGCACCGGTCACTATGAGGCGTGCGCCTTTTAATCTGTCTCCCTCCTGTTACAGGACTAAGGCCGTGGGTCGTAGTCGTTGCTTCTACGATAGTACTAGGCGAAAGTAAAAGATCCCTGCTAGGTATTTTCTACCTACCCCTTCCTACACCCCCCTACTTATAGTACTTCTGCTAACCTACTGGCCTATTAGTTAACTTCCCTCCTTTATCAACACTATCACTATAGACTTATCTAATAGAAGCTCCTTTAGCAGGCCAGTTAATTACTATATAAAGTAATTAACTAATCCTAACCGTGTTTAGATTTAAACCCTCTTTTTCAACACCTATCTTAACAGATAGGAGATCTCTAGGCTAACTAGCTTCACTATTTTCTAAGTTAAACAGGCCCTTAGATCTTCAGCTGCTATTACCTAGCCTTAATCTAGGCGCCCTCCAGCCCTTAGTTAGTAGCAGGAGGAAGAGCTAGTTAAGTATGTAACCTTATCTTAATAGGGATGCCTTACTAGCTTCCTTAAGCTCTCTAATATCCTCTTTAATAGGGCCTATAGAGAGTATGCTATTTAGAGCACCCTTTAACGCCTTAGATATAGGTAATATGTAGCTAGGTAGAAACCTCTCCTATCTAAAGCAACCTGTTAGAAACGCCTAGCCTAGGCTCTAGCCTATATTAACTAGCCCCTTAAGGAATAGAAAAGGATCCTCTAGACTAATAAGACTTAGGTCCTTAGAGGTAACTATAAGAAGGTCTATGTAACTAGGAGGGCTAAGGAGGAGCTAAACCTAACCTACATTATCTAGAGGCCTAAGAGAAGGTAAGACTAGATGTTCTAGGGGTCCTTTACAGGTAGCATAAAGGGCCTAGGCATAGTATAGGATATAGAGAGCTAGGGTACTATTACAGCTAAGTCCTATTAGTAGCATATTATCCCCCTTATCTATAGGTTTATCTCCCTGCTAGAGGCAGGGCTGGAGGGCAGGCTAGAGGGCAGAAGGATTATCCTTATGCAGGATGGTGCCCCCTCTCACTCAGCAGCCAGCACTCTAGAGGAGCTGGCCAGCAGGGGTATAGAGGTTATAGACTTCCCCCCATACTCTCCAAATCTCAACCCAATAGAGCCATGCTAGAACTAGATAAAGGACTATATCCAGCATCACTATAGGCATCTATATCATCAGCAGCCATCTCGTAATACCCTCTATAGATAGGTATAGGAGGTATAATACGCACTTCTAGAGGAATATTGTAGGTAGCTCCTACAGAGTATGGGATAGAGATGCCAGGTAGTGATTAATGCGAATGGTGGCTATACTAGATTCTAACTTTTAGCTAGGCTAGGCAGCAAAAGAATAGGATAGAACATATACTGTAATTCCATTAGTCATGACGTGGCATGTAGGGATAGACATGACAGGGGGCTTTTACTTACCCTTGTGACTAAGTAGTGTAGAACTGACTAACTAACGCTTTAAACCTTCTAATTGGGTACGTATCGCCGAAGTCTAGGTGATCAGGGCTACAGACCACAAGTGTTAAAAACGTCTAGGAGCGTTATGGGAATCGAACCCATGGTGCTTAAGAATTAGAAGCTTAAATCACTGCCTAGACCATTATAGCACAACAGCAGTAGGACTAGGCTCATAACTGTCACGTAACAAAACGACGCCGTTAGTTACGTGGGCAGCAACTAACGCCTTATATCTCGTGACAAATTTACTCTTTAATAGTTACAGCCAGCATGTTGTTCACTTTACTTCTCTTTACGTCTAGGCAGCTGCACAACCTGTACTGTTTCAGTACATTTAAAATGAATTATTTAAGGTAAGGAGAGTATTGTAGCTATACTGAATTATGAATGACTGGTCCTACGGCGTCTCTCGGTGGCAGTCTCCCGCACCGTTCGTCTTTCTCAAATCTTCATACCAGGCCAGTGTCGATGTCGGTTGCCGTGGTGGACGAACGCCAACCGGGAGCGCACGGGATACCAAATCTGAACAAGGTTTACGTACTTGCTTTGCTCCCAAGATGCACTGTGCTCAAGGCAGTTGGTCCGACGGCAACAGAAACCATGCCGGGGCAGGCAGTCTCCACTCATGTCCAATTCGAAATTGTTGCCTTGAGAGATAAGAAGAACGCGTATATTTGGAACACAAGGATTGTGCTAGATGCTAGGGCTTCCGTCAAAGAAACAAGTCTGTAGTAGTTAGCCCTGAGAAGGGCGCTTTACATTGTAGTGATTTAGCCCGGGAAGTAAGTACTGGAGTACTTCAGCTGTGCATGCCCAACGGTGGTTTGATAAGCCAGGCGGCCTTCAACCTCTCTGTAGGCTTGAAAGACGACCCTCTGATATAGCGCATGCTAGGCGTGTTGTTACCGCAGATTCCTAGGTGTTTTAACCGCCTGTCTTACCTACCTGAGCAGTAGCTGTCTTCGAGGAACTTGCTGAGGTAATTGTATCAGGCAACAACAGCTCTATAGAACGCATTTCTAACGCGATTTCCTGTGAATTCCGTCTCAATTTAACGCTTGGCTGCCTACCTAATGATGTTCCCGGACGTCGCACCCCGGCCATCCGCATCTGAGAACCCACCTAGCTAGACAGGCTGCAACGAAGCGTCTCGTGATAACCAGCCGCCACTCTCGAACTTGGGTCGAGATCGGAGTACGCTTACTTTTAAACATGAGCTGAGAGAATATACGAGCGGGATTGAATCAGTCGTCGAAACGGCAGCTGCAAAAGCTGTTTCATGAAGTGGCTTCACACTGTCAGGCGGTTGAGCCGCTTCGTCAAGCTCTAATTCCAAGGCTGCGGCACAGCTCTAAATCTACGCTATCGAGTGGGGAACTCTGTGAGGTTTTTCTCCCCAACGCCCGGCCAACATGGCTGTTTCCGTACTGCTTTATCGGATTATCGGGAAGTTCTCAGCTTCGGCCTATCAGGTGAAGAATTACAACCCCGCGGTCGTGGTGTTGGGGGCAAACTCGCCTGTCGTAGATGAATGTTGGAATATCGATCGGATTATCGATGGGAAAGCGGAGATGTCGGCCTGGCTGGGCCAATCAGATCACGCTGATTCACACCCGTAAAAGAATGGGTCTGCCTGGCCAGCCATATCACGGCCTTCGTCGATTGCTGCCCTTCAGTTAGAACCTTCCTTCTGCACACCCCCCCAGAAATCCACGAATACCCTCATACTTTATGAAGCGTTCGTTCACTGCAGTGACCTGTGATACCAACAATGAAGGAAAACAGCTAGTGGAATGAAAGACTTGATCCATCCTATAACAAGTGTTCGCTTCTGCATCGAGGAGGGGTGCTGGTGGTATGAGGGTGTATTTTTCGCACCTTCTAGATTCAGCACACTCCCGAACCATTTCATGGGCAGCTTTCGGTCTCACGGGGTAACTCAGTCGAGCGTGACGAATAGGGCACAACTGTGGTGCAGTCATTCGTTGTTAGTGCTACGTGTGTGGGAGGTTCGAAGTGAGTTAGAAATAACGTAGACAGATCCCTGTGATCTGATTGGTCTATCCTGCCACCGTCTCCATACTCTCATCGGAATCCGGCTGGGCATCTGACAGGGATATTACGGCAGCCTGCAACATCCACTGGTTCAAAAATCGACCAGTTACTACACCCACCCCAATAGCTAGAATACAGTAAATGCATAAATGATTAGTAAGATCTCAATACATTAGGGCTTTTACCCTACCTATTTTCCCTTATTATTACTACACCTGCCTGCAATTGCTGCACCTGCCTGCAATTGCTGCACCTACCTGTAACCCTCCTTATGTAAGCAGGCCTGTGCGGCTATGCCTTTATGTAAGCAGGCCTGTGCGTCTATACCCTTATGTAAGTAGGCCTGTACGTCTATGCCTTTATGTAAGCAGGCCTATACGTCTATACCCTTATGTAAGCAGGCCTATGTGTCTATGCCCTTATATTAGCAGGTAGTATCTGTAATAGGTGTAGTAATTGCAGGTAGGTGTAGTAATTACAGGTAGGTGTAGTAATTACAGGTAGGTATAGCAATTGCAGGTAGGTGTAGTAATTGCAGTATGTGTAATACGTATTAAAGCATAATAGATATCTGCACGGGTGTAGTATCCCTATTGCTGACTCATGTCCCGATTAGGAAATTTTTGATTTTTGAACCAGTGGGCGTTGCAGGCTGCCGTAGGATATCGCGGTTTGCCAATGCAACGCGAGGTGAAAGAATTTCTCACCGGGTTCAAGTTGCTACCCGGTTGCCGACTTGGCAAAGGAACCGAGTTGCGAGCCACCAGTCTTTTTTAGAACCGACTTCCTCTCCCGAGGCGGACGTCGAGGGGAAGCGCAGCTCGGGTTTATAATGGTGCTGATATCTTCCTTATTATCACCTCCAGAATCGGCATCCTTGACTCTTCGACATCGAAAATGCGTGCTTCCACCGCTTTCTTGGCCGCCTTGCCGGCTCTTCTCTCATCCCTACCACGAATTACGATGTCGGATCAAGGGCCCAGGCTCTGAGGAGCAGGGCGGTGCATTTGGATGCAAGAAGGTGACCATCTGAACGGTGCGCTTGATCTCGCATGTCACCTCATATTTGACGAGACGGCATCTTGTTCTGGTCCGAGATGTCTTGAATTGATTCATAAGACCCAAAGCCGTCTCACCTCTCACCTCGCCGTACAGCTCATCAACCCTCTCCCCTCCCATTCGCACCTCGTTTTTCTTACGCAAATCCCCCGCCTAAGCACAATTCATTGCACTACAGTCATGGCGGATTCATCGAGCGCCGCCGCTGCTGCAGCGACCTTGCTCGAACGCTTCAGTTCAGGCTCTTCTGTCAAGTTGCTTGCGACCGCGCTGGCCGTCTTCGCCGCAATCTTGCTCGTCATCGACAAGCTCATTGCCGCCCCCGTGGATCCCCGCGAGCCTCCTGTCGTCAAGGGGATTCTCCCCATCATGATTCATCGGTCACTGGATCTCCGTGAACACATCGTACCCTGGCGTCTACGAGAAGCTTGCGTAAGTGGCCTCCCTCCACCTAGACTCACTCACCATAAAGAAGTTTTCCCGCCAGAAAAGAGGAAAAGCATAGCAGTGCTGACTTTGCAACTTCGTCTCTCGCAGCAAGCGAAGCAAGCTGCCTGTCTGCACCATCCCAGTCCTCAACAAGAAGATGTACGTAATCAACAACGCAAACCTGGTCCAGAGCGCGATGCGCAACAAGACCCCCGAGTTTGGCGCTCGTATCGAAGAGATTGGCCGCATCTTGGGTGTGGACCCCGTCATTGTCAAGAGGCTCATTAAGGAGAACGCCGTCGAAGAGATTTCTCGCGTCACCGTTTCGGCCCTGTCCGGAGAAAACCTGCTCAGCCTGAACTTGAATGCGTTGAAGTACATCTGCGGTCGCTTCAATGAGGTCAAGCCTGGCTCTCCCCTTCAGATTGACGACGTTCACCACTTGTCCCGCGATCTTATCGGTCAAGCCACCACCCGAGCTCTGTATGGCGATCACAGCCTCTTTAACAACCCGGAACTTGTCGACGCTATTTGGTACGTCTTTCTTTGCACTCTCTGGCTCATTGAAGCCCCCCTTTATCCTTTCCTTTCCTTTCCTTTTGCTGACCAGCATATCGTAGGACCTATGAATCTGGTCTTGGAAAGCTTCAATATGGCTGGATCTCCAAGTTCATAGCTGGAAAGGCTATTGAGGCCAGGAAGAAGATCGTCACAGGCCTGGTCGGCTACTACATGCGCAAGCTTGATCAGGGCCCGACCGTTTCCGCCGTGATCAAGGGCCGCGCCGAGTTTTGGCGCTCATTTGGCCTCTCCGACATCATGCTCGGCGCCATGGATTCCCTTCCCGCCTCGTCGACGGTCAATACCGCGCCCTCGATGTTCTGGCTCATTGTTAACGTCTTCGCCGAGTCAAAGTACCTGTCCGCCGTCCGCAAGGAGGTCGAGGGCGCAAACGTAATCACCATCACACAGGAGGGCGACAAGCGCATCGCCACCGTCGACGTTCCCGAGCTCGGAAAGTCGTGCCACTACCTCGTGGCGTGCTACCGCGAGACTCTCCGCACGGAGAACACCGTCACCGGAAGCCCGACCGTCACGAGCAAGGACACGACCATCACCGACCACGAGACCGGACGCGAGTACCTCCTGAAGGAAGGCGTGGAGGTCCAGTGGAGCGCGTCCGTGATGCACAAGAAGTCGATCTGGGGAGAGGACAGCGAGCAGTACCACCCCTCGAGGTGGCTGAAGGGGACCCCTGAGATCAACAAGGGCTCCAAGGAGTCGTTTGTGCCCTTTGGCGGCGGCAAGCACCTCTGCCCTGGCCGAAACTTTGGATTTGCCGAGCTCCTGGGTTGCCTGGCTGTTTTGGCAGTCGGTTTTGAGCTTGAGGGCGTTGAGGTCCCGGACCATGCTATGTTGTTCTCAACCTCTGGCCTGCGCTCTCCCATCTACGGAAACAAGTCCAGCAAGGCAACCTTGAAGAGGAGAGCGGGATGGGAGGATGTCGAATGGAGATACAAATGAGGAAAGTGCGATAGCAGGGGCTTGCACGGATACGAGAATACCTACTGCTGAAGGGAAGCCTACGGGACGCAGAACGGCTATCGATTTTTTTCACTTATATCAAGCGGTGCATGGGTATCGCAAAGCGTACGTAGTATGCATTAGCCTTTCTTATTCTTTCTGGTCTTGGTTGTTTCAGATGGGGCGAAGCCGTGCTAAAGTATCATAATGCCCTCTTCTACAGACTACAATGTCGCCACAGTACAGCCGTCTTCTCAGTTTTGAGTCCAAGTACTCAATGTCCCGTGTATCGTCTTCTGTCTCATCTGACTCGCGCCCCCAGTGCATAATCCCTTCGACATAACAGGTCCCCACCATCGTTGTCCTCCTCATATTTTGCAAGTGTTCAAGTGTCCTCCTGGCTTGCTGAGGGGGGACTTGTATACTACCGCCATACGCGTGGAGAATGTAGGGCATAAGACCCCCTTCGACGATGCAGACATCGTCTCCTACACCCGTGTTTTCTGGTCCTATGCCGAGTTGGCCTCGTTCGGTAACGAACAAACGGCAACCTGCCGCCATGGTTCGCACAGTGTCTTCGATCCAATGAACCTCATCATCTTCAAGTGGCCTCTCTGGATCGACGTCTGAGGGTTCCGCACACTGATACTCAGTACTGTCGTTAGGCGTCATCATATTGCGTCTGCTAGAGAGGCAAACTCCACACTTCTGTCTGATCCAAAGCGTGACTCGTCGGCGCTGTTCCGGTTCAATTAGGTATAGACATCCGCCATTTTCGCTGCAGACTCGCAGAGAGTAGCACAGACAGGACGCAACAAGATCGAGGAAGGGCTCCCGATACATTCGCCGAAATTTGTGTGTTCCGCAGCTGGGACGGATTTACATAACCACTAACGGAAGATTCGAAAGGTCGCTTCGGATGACATCGCTCACAGTCTCAATATGGCCGCAGTTGACGCCGTTCAGAACCAAAGCCTGACGTTGCTGGGCTCCAGAGGTGTGGGGGTGAACTGTGTAGTTGATCAACTTTGGAAGTAGATGGATAGGCTCCCAGGTTGAGTCTTCGTCCGAGTGTATCAGGCGCTCGATGTGCTGTCGTGGCATCAACTTGAAGCTGGGCTGTTCAACGCACCGTTTCCGGAACATGGCACGACTGGCGTTGAAGTGCAGCGGTATCTCTCCATGAAGACGGAAGCGCCGTTGGTCGAAACCCGGCGCCATGATATCGGAAGACCAGTCTGGAACCCAGGATGGAACGTCCTTGCGAGACTTGGCAACCAAATCGAACGTCGTCATCCATACAAGACCGGTCTGGAGAATGATTTCATGCGCTACAGAGGTAAACAGGGCGCTGACATCAAGATCGTAGTTGGCCTGGATGTAGACGTCGCTGTGTTGAAAAATTCGCTCTTTCTTCAAGTCTTTTGCAAGTCGAAGGAGGGCAAATATCTTGTCTCGAGGTTCCGAAGACTTCCTGCTGCGAAACCACCTTAGCAACCACAGGAGCGGGCTTGTTGTCGAGACGAATGTTATGTTGCCAAATGCCCCACGAAATCGCATCACGTCGATAGCATTCACCTTGTCTGCCAGGTAAGCCATAACTTGGTTCAACTCCTTGGACCTCAGCGAAGACAGCTGAAGGAAGTTTTGGGTGGCGTCGACGATGAAAGTGAATGGCATCGTGACACGTCCGTACGCAATGGTGAGATTTCTGGCGACACATGCTTCCTGTATGATCCACATCCGGTTCCACCAGTCGCTGACAGCGAAGAGGCGAATCCTCTCGACCACTAGCTGGATCTTCTGCTCCTCGGTGGAATGGTGTGTCGTGAGCGAAGCGAAGTGTTCATCGATGAAGCTGTTGTTCATGTTCTCGAGGCTGAACGCCACCAGGAAACTGAAAAGAGAAACAATTTCGTCATTTTCCGACGTCGACCCGGCAGGCAGCTTTGCCCAAATATCGGCGAGGTACTGGTAAGCTAGGTCTTCGTCCCTGCGAGTCCCTGTAAAGTGCACCGGGGGATGTTGGCCGAGCTTTTCGAACCGACGCGGATAGTCCTTCCGACTGCGGTCCAAGCCATCACCAACGTAGGCGATCACTTCAGTGGCCCAGCCGAAGATATCGTGCATCAACCCAACCTGCTTACTTTTCTCAGCAGCATCGTTTTGATTAATGCATATCGAATCCACCCAGAGAGTGACGGGTTCTGTGCGTCGACGGACAGCGCGCAAGGCTCTGTCGAGATTGAAAGTGATACTGTGAATCTTGCTATTGACGATGATTTGGTTCGACGTCCTGGTGCTGCCCCAAGCGTAGGACAGAGCAGCGTACTCTCGAGATTGATCAGTCACGTATAATGTGGCCTCGAGATCTTCCAGCCATTCACCAGGGTGAAGCCGAAGAAGGCGAACTTCGGATTCATGCAGCAAACTGGCATACTGGAAGGTCGACATTACTGGTGAGGTAAGACAGAAATTCAGAAGGTTCAAATGGAAGCCGAGGCATTGAAGGTCAGTATCTACTGAGCTAGTGTAGGTAAATGTTTTCTGATGAAAAATAAATGAGGAAGGACAGGGCGTTAGGCTGCATATGAGCAGATGTGTGGGAATACAGGTAGCATGTCAGCCTGCAGCTCGGAGGGCTCCTGATTGGCATGTCGAACGCTTGATCACGGGATGCCTAATCCAGCAAGCAGTACTTGAACGTAGGTTGCAGGTCATGGGAGGACTGCTGACCTCGCATAGGAACGCATGCTATTCTCTATGCACCAAGGGTGTGATTGTGCTATGATTGTAGCCCATAACGTCGATTACCCCATAGCTTAAGACGGTGCAAATAACACAGCAATATTTAGGACGAGATCTCGAGGTTTCCAGTGAGTATGGTCACATGTAACGCAACAGGGAGCTGTAGTGTAATGTACCTAGGTAATTAGATGTTGTTGATGTTGATGTTGAATCTGCACCTGGGTTTAGGCGGGGATGCTGACAGGGGTCCAGAGCAGCACCTACCTACCCCTCCTCAATTACATAAGCGCGCTCAGCTAAGGCAACAACAGACTGGTCCGTGCCCGGCTGACATCACGAAAGGCTGCAATAATATTTTGGAGCTCCAGAAGCTTCTTGGGCCACGAACAGCACAAGTACAGCCTCCTCCCGCGCGACGACACACGAAACTCGAACATCCCGCCGAGCGAAACTCCCACTGCTGCACTCGTCGTCCAAGAACAAATATCCAAAATGTCGTTCGGAGGCCAGACCCCGACCATCATTGTCCTGAAGGAAGGTCTGTTACCCCACCGCCTTGTTCCTCCCCTAGCCGACCAAGGAACCATGACTGACGGACTGTTGTCTTTTGCGCAGGAACCGATACCTCCCAGGGCAAGGGTCAGATCGTCTCCAACATCAACGCATGCTTGGCAGTCCAGGCCACGATCAAGTCCACCCTTGGTCCTTATGGCGGCGATCTCTTGATGGTCGATGCCAACGGCAGGCAAACCATCACCAATGACGGTGCCACCGTTATGAAGGTGGGAAGGCGCGAACAAGAGGCGTTCAAGGGCAGCCTACTGACGCGTTTTAGCTCCTCGACATCGTTCACCCCGCAGCCCGAATCCTTGTCGATATCGCGAGATCACAAGACGCTGAGGTCGGCGACGGCACAACGTCCGTTGTCGTTCTGGCCGGAGAGATCCTCAAGGAGATTAAGGAGCACGTAGAGCAGGGCGTCAGCTCTCAGGTCATCATCAAGGGCCTGCGGAGGGCGTCGATGATGGCTGTCAACAAGATCAAGGAGATTGCTATCGACACCAACGAGAGCAACAGGAGAGAGACCCTCAGTAAGCTCGCCGGCACAGCCATGACGAGCAAGCTGATCAAGCGCAACACGGAGTTCTTCACAAAGAGTATGGGAATATGCACTTCTTCACGGGTTGACATTTGCTAATCATCTGCAGTGGTCGTGGACGCCGTCTTGTCCTTGGACCAGGACGACCTGAACGAAAAGCTGATCGGCGTCAAGAAGATCCCCGGTGGTTCCCTCACCGAGTCGCTATTCGTCAACGGTGTCGCATTCAAGAAGACCTTCTCCTACGCTGGATTCGAGCAACAACCCAAGTCTTTCGAGAAGCCCAAGATCGTCTGCTTGAACGTCGAGTTGGAGCTCAAGGCTGAGAAGGACAACGCCGAGGTCCGCGTCGAGCAGGTGTCGGACTACCAGGCCGTTGTCGATGCGGAATGGCAGATTATTTACAAGAAGTTGGAGGCGATCCACAACACGGGCGCCAAGGTGGTGCTCAGCAAGTTGCCCATCGGCGATCTGGCTACGCAGTACTTCGCCGACCGCGACATTTTCTGCGCTGGCCGCGTTGCCTCCGAGGACATGGAGCGCGTGGTCCAAGCCACCGGTGCGACTGTCCAGTCAACATGCTCAGATATCCTGGCGGAGCACCTGGGCGTCTGCGGCAGCTTCGACGAGCGCCAGATCGGTGGCGAGCGCTTCAACTTCTTCGAGGGCTGCCCCGAGGCAAAGACCTGCACACTTGTCCTCCGTGGTGGTGCCGAGCAATTCATCGCCGAGGTCGAGCGCTCGCTGCACGATGCCATCATGATCGTCAAGCGGGCCATCAAGAACCACACCATCGTTGGCGGTGGCGGTGCCGCCGAGATGGACGTCTCAGCCTACCTCCACCAGTTCGCCGACAAGAACATCCCTCACAAGCAGCAGGCTATCATCAAGAGCTTCGCCAAGGCTCTCGAGATCATCCCGCGCCAGCTCTGTGACAACGCCGGCTTCGACGCGACTGACATTCTCAACAAGCTGCGCGTGGAGCATCGGAAGGGCAGCACCTGGGCCGGTGTCGACTTTACCAACGAGGGCGTCGCCGACATGATGGAGCGCTTCGTCTGGGAGCCGGCGCTGGTTAAGATTAACGCAATCCAGGCCGCGACCGAGGCCAGTTGCCTCATCCTCGGTGTCGACGAGACGATCCGCAACGAGGAGAGCCAGCAGCCCCAGGCCCCCGGCCAGCAGCTTCCTCCCGGCGCCGCCCAGCGCGCTCTGAGAGGCAGAGGACGGGGCATGCCTCGTCGGTAAAGAGGTGGTTATGACGGGGAAATGAATGAACAAAAAGGGAATCAAAAATAAAGGAATCGATGAATGGCGTCTGTATGATACCTAGAACTGGTTCCCCCACAGGGGGGTTTTTGGCTTTCAGAAGTCCGAATAGACAGGGTCATTTGTCACTTGTCACGAAGGGCCTATTCCCTGATGCATATTATTCTCTCGGCTGTTGCGTCTTGACATGTTTTCCTATTTAGCCGGGACATAAACGGTTGTGAGTTAGCTATTTACATTGAGATGATGAACTGGAATCTCTGTGGTGCTTGAGAATGTAGTGAAGGTAAGGTATGGCATGCTGAGTCATCCATTGGGCACCGACAACGCCGATCTCCGCCGGGTTGTTTCAATTGCGGGGCCGGCACCGCCTTGTTCTTCCGTTCCTCGCGGTCCATACTAGCCCCCCCAACCCACTCCCTCACCTAGCTGGAACAGCAACGGGCAAACCCCTATCTGCGGGCAATCTGTACTTCCCATGGCCTCGAGACCAAAGTCTTAGACCACCCTCGCTCATTCATGGCATACTTGAAGGCAGACCGACCACGAGACTTCCCTTTGCCCATCGGAAGGCGCACCGAGAACAAGCCCGGTTCGCACCCGTTCCCCTTTTCAGCATCGTCCCCCCCCTCCTCTCCGCTAGTTTCTTCTCGCCGCATTCATTCTACTGCCGTTGCGAGGGGCCACGACTGGAACGAAGAAGGCTCCCTCTCCCCCAAGCTAACACCCTTGACGAGACCGGTCTGCTTCGCCACCTTTGCTGAAGATGTTTTGCATTCCTCGCTGCGGATTCTTGAGGTCACATGCAGAAGGCCCACGACGATTCTGCATCACTCTGGAATGTGATGCCAGTGTCACGGGGGAGCGGATCAAGCAATCACATACGTCGAGGGCAATTTTCGAGAAAAAGCAAGATTCACAGAAGGTAACAACAGGTAAGCAAGGTGAAATCCATCCCGAATTTGATTCTTCGTATCTCTTCTATCGCGTAACCCGGGGCCCAACCGTGGCAAAAAGGCGCACTTGGTTGCCTTCGCCAAAATCGAGCCCACCCCATGACTGTTATCCAACTCCAAACCGCCGCTGATCGCCGAAGAGCCAAAAGCCAATACCGAATTATCCGTAAACCGAACCGTTTTGATACCCTCCATAGTTGTACATCCGCCCAGCGAGCAAGCGCGTCGCAAGAAATCGTCGTCATTACATGGTCGGCAGAGGAAGTGCCCAAGAACAAGCACAAGCAAGCGTAAAGCGTCATAATGTACACCTTGCCGAAATGAGGAAGCCGTGACATCATCTAGTAGCACCATTTGAACAAGACCATTTCACCAAAGGAAATCAACTACCCTGCTATGTTATGAGCTGCCGAAGAAAACGTCGTCGTTGTTGGTGAACATGTTGACTGCGTCGTCGAATTCCTCGTCAAATTTGCTCATCATGAGCATGCTCGGGTCGCGGTCGAACTGGACCATTCCTTCCTCGGTCGTGAAGGCCTTCATGAGAAGCTCATCGTCAGTTTCGCCCAGGCCCAGGGTCGAGATACTAGTGTTGCCAACAGTACCCGGGTTGCCTCTCATTCCAGCGAGCAGTGAATCATCATTGAAGCCCGAGTGGTTAGGCTCGGCGTCGAAGAATTGGTTGGGCGGCGGGGACGATGACTGGGAAAGTTCCGGCGGGGTGTTGTACTCGCTCTTGGCTGGTGACCCGGGTTGCTGGGGCAACGAGATGGGTGCCTCCATGAGGGCCTCGGGAGACACGTATCCGGAATTGTGGCTCGCGGCCGGGGATGATTGCAGGTGCAACTCCCGCAGTTCCCGGTGAACCCGAGGCGGCGATGAAGGCATCGGTGCGGATGAAACTGTGGTGATTTGGAGAGGCATGTCAATTCCCCGTCGCTCGATGCTGATCCCGCCCATTCCAAACTGGTCGTCCGACATCATGTTGTAGTCGTTCTCCGGCGAGTTAGCCGCGGAGCTGTCCGAGTAACCAGATTGCGACGAGGTGGAGGCGGTGGACTGGTTCTTGGTTCTCGTGCGAGCCGACTTATTGACGCGCTCGTCCATCTCGGGACGGTGCTTGCGGGGACGACCACGCTTGACGACCTTCTTCACAATGCCATCGAACGCTCCAATGCACATGCCGCGTTGGCGATGGCGAGTGAGGGCGTCGTGCCGGGCGAAGCTGTTGCCGCATTCGCAAGGGTAGGGCTTGATACCGGTGTGGATCTTGGCATGGCGCTTCAAGTCGTGCTGGCGAACGAAGCACTTCTTGCAAGTAGGGCACTGATACTGTCGATCGTTGAGATGCGTCTGGACATGGGACTTGATGTTTTCCTTGCGCCCAAACTTCTTGCCGCAGTCCTCGTACACGCAAGTCCACTTGCTGTCAATGGGGTCCGGTCCTGAAATGTACATTGTGATTTCGTCGAGAGTGACGCCGGTCTCGGTCTTGGTGTCCTCGACGTTGATGCTCGCGATGCTGGCGGCGCTGGCAATGCTGGCGAGGGACTCGGTACGGCGGTGGGGCGAGGAGCGGCGGGAATCGTCAAAGGATCTGTCGTCATAGGACCTGTCGTCGAAGGATCTGCTAGGAGAGACAGAACCAATTGTCATGTTGGGGTGGTGGAGATCGGGCCTGTTGTCGAATACGCTGTGAAAGTTCATGAGAGGCGTGTGGGGAGTCGACTGCTGAGACATGTCGGAGTGAACCTGGACATCATCAGAGAGGCCTTCGTAACCACCCTGGATCTTCAGGAATTCGTTGTTGAAGTTGTTCATGTTCATGAAGTCCGGGGTGGGCACTACGTGGTCGTAGACGCCGTCGGGTATTTGAGAGGCCTCCTGAGATCCGGGTAGGACGTTCTGCTCAGACTGTCTCCGCAAGTCCTCAAAGATATTCTGGGCGCGCTGGTTCGTCCGTCTGACGGGCTTCAGCGTCTCCTCCATGGACTCATCATAGCCCTCGGCGAAGCGAGTTGGCCTTGTAGACATGGCCTCGTGCTTCACAGCCCTGTCATGGGGGGTCTCCATTGGTGTAGGGGGGAAGTAGTCTGGCATCGCGTAAGTGAGTGAAACAAAAAAGGTGAGTTTTCGGAGGGGGGGCGATATACTTGTTGCATCCTGATGAGGTGGTGTCATGGGTCGTTGCATCTCCATGCCCATGGTCTCGAACTTGGCGACTCTGTCCATGATGCCGTTGCTGATCCTCCTCGAAGAGCGCCTTGTGCTGGCGGTTTCGCCCTCAGAGATCCAGCCCTGGGGGGTTCCGAGAGTGTCGCCAAAGTTCATGAAAGACGGTGTCGTGAGGGTGCTGTCGGATGCAAAGAGCTCAAAGTCCTTGCTGCCTCCTCCCATAGCGCCCGTGAAGGGCTGTTGGTTCTTGGCCACGACGCCGTTCATCTGGCTGCCATACTGGTTGTACTGTATGGGGGATGAATCGAAGCCTGAAGCGTCGAAGCGCTGAGCGTGGGGGGTGCCATGGGGGGACACGAGGTAGTTTTCATGGTCGCCGGCGGCCATGAACATCTGCTGGTGTTGGTGAATTTGTTGTTGTGAGTGTTGTCGAAGGTGTGCCTGCTGGCGGGGGCCCGGGCGTGCTTGGATGCGTTGCTGCTGCGCTTCTCGCAGTACATGCTGCGGTTGTGCTAGTCCTGTGTTGTTAGTAGTCATACTTACCGTAGCAAAGTCCTGCCGTCTTGTGTCCAGGCTGAGGCCGCGGCGGTGGCCGAGAGCTCGTTGACGCTGGACATTTTGGGGCAAGGGCTGGATCTTCACTGCATCAAATGCCGTCGGAGTCGAATTTTGGCGTCGGTGCGCTCTGTGACGGGCATGAAGATTGCTGGTAGGGGGGTTATTGGACAGCATTGTGTCGCAAGGTCGAGTCCGGAAGGGATTGTCGTCGGTCGGTTATTGTCAAAGGGAACCTATGGGTCCGAAACTGCAGGGTGTAAGTTGGCATTTGGTGATGAACATGGCGAGGAGCCGACGACGTACCTCACGCAGCGCAAGCAGAGCTGCCGGGCTAAGAAGGGGAAAGGGAAGTTGTGCTCAGTCGAGGTCGACTTTGCGGGTTAAACAGATGGTGTCTGATATGTACGCCCTGTTCAGGCGAGGTGAGAAGTTAAGAGAGCTTCGAGAGCGTGCTCTCTACCTAGGCAAAGGTGAAATTGTCAATGGCAACAGGCAATGTTTTGTGTACTTCACAACAAGCTCCTTGCTAGATCTTGTTGAGAGGCGAGTAGTAGAGGCTGTGGTTTGTGGTGGAAGGAGGAAGTGGTGGTTTGCGTAATCGCAACAGATGGATAGAGGAGGAGGTTATCTTCCTACGGTAGGTAGTGGATTTGACGGGAGGGGAGGGGAGGAAATTCAAGATTCCACTCTGGAGGTGTTCGGGGTGGGTAGGAGTAGTAGTAGTAGTAGAAGGAGGAGGAGGAGGAGTACGGATAGTGGCAGTCGAGCAGACACAGACTAGGCAAGGGATGGAGGAGGCGATGAGGGGGGAGGGAGCTCAGGCCTGGAGGGTGAAAGCAAGGTAGAGGGGACGAAGAGTTCCAAGTGCTGTAACTAAGGAAACCATCTGCATCGAGACGATGCGACGGGCTGACGCTGGCTTTGTTGACCTGGTCTCCACAGCAACGGAGGGAGCTTGCGCCTGTACTTTGCGCCTGCAGCAGTGTGCTGGGCCTCTAAGCCAACAGACGGCGGTGCCAGGGCGCTACGAGGTAAGAAGTTCCCCGCATGTCTCTCGCAGCACTGTACACTACTTGGAGATACCTACGAGTACGGATGCCCAAGTAAGGCATGTACGCATAATCACGGTACGTACCACTGTATCTTCGGTTCGACCTCCACAAGTCTATACATCGACTTCCTCTCTCTCTCTCCTTCCCGTCCATCCATCGTTGTTCCCACGCTCGAGCTGACCCTCCAAGCCTGACGGGAGCTGCCCGGCATGGATTGGATCCCGTCATTGTGGATTTCCTTGTCCCGGTTCCCTTGCTGGTCCTCCACCATCCACACGCTCTAAAACATGTCGTCTTGCGACAAGGACTTCCTGCCCTGCACCCTGCCGCCTGTGGTTCCTGGCGTGGTCGCATCGTTGTCGGCCAGGTTTCTTCAAGTCCGATATGGATATTCTTTGCTCGAAACCAATCTCGATCTTACGCCTATTTTGTCGTTTGACTTTTCGGGTCCCCGGATCCCTAGACGACAATCAGTCAATATGCACTACACCGAAGGACTCAAATCTCCATAGGCGAATGGATGGACGATCAGAGTTTGCATCAGCATCCACGTCGGATGTCAATGCCTGGCGCCGACAGCCTCGACTGCGCTTACATGTACGGATACACCGCAACAATGTCGTCGTGTCGCCGTCTTGTCGGCCCTGTCGTCGTTATCCGACCTGGGCAAAGTGGGCACGAAACAAACACATCACAACCCCCCTACTAATAATCACTATAACTATTATAATAGTTACTACCCTNGGCCTCTTCATAATCCCCCCCGCGGGTCTCCAACTCAAGGTCGCGCGCCACGCCTTTGGCTACCTCAACCCGACACCCATCTCTCACCCGTCGCCCTAGATCGCGAAGAAAAATTAATTCCCGTCTCCGCAGTCATGAACCGAATCAAGGACGTGCTCCCGGTCTTTCCAACCCAACACCCAGTTCGATTCCATCACTGTCGCACCGATCTTACAACCCCAGCAACCGGACTTGTGGAGGAGGCCAACCGACGGAAACTTAAATGCGCCGTGTCACCTCACCACCGCCGCCAACCACACACTACCGGCGGCGCACTGCAGCAGCCGCCGTCGTGCGCTGGTGCAGCCACACGGTCGGTCAAGTCAATGTTTCACTCTCCCTCGCCCGCTGTCCCTGCCTTGAGACAGCTTGTTTCCAAAGGACGACACTGCAGGACAATCATCATCTCCTTTTCGTACTCCTTTTCGTACTTCGATTGTTATCCTCGCGCCCCAGTCTTACTAATCGTTTAGTCATCGCCTACGACCGGAGTCGTAGCCTTGACAGACTCGAAGACACACTTAACTGAACAGCGCTGGTAAGAATGATTTGTCGCATGCTGTTATTGACCGATGTATTCATAGGAAAACGTCGGGAGACTGTCCTCCAACATTCATGCGAGGTTCGTATCGTCCGCGCTGCAGAGCCTTGTCATCTTGGAGACCAACCATTCAGTGCATACGAAATGGATAGCCACTACAAAGAGTTGCTTCTTACGACAACGTTGGCTTTGCAGATATCATCTCTAGACCGACCTGCAACCCTCGTCATACAGACTATGGGCGTCATAGATCACAGCGGCAAAGGGAAAGCTGTTTACCAGCCTTTGACGATAATCTTGAGCGATGGAGATTCAGCCCTCTTAAGAGGTGCTGCGATTGACTCTCTGTTGGGCAAGTTCGCCTCGATGGCTGTGGCCTCGTTGGAGTTCAGCTACAGGGGACAAGCTGACGAGTCTTCTCGTCCATTGCACCGAAGGATCATCCCGAATGTGTCTGCCAGTGCTAGATCCAGAACAAGCCTCTCAAAAAACGTCAGCGATAACCATCCAGGGTCGAAAAGTTTTCGACAAGCATGGATTGCCCTTCAGCAGATGTTACAGCCTTGGGCGGCGTTCGAGAATAGTTGTCGGTGATGCGAACGAGTAGTAGCTTGTGGGGGATGGCGGTACCCAAACCGTGCAGGTTGACTGTTCTGGGGGCGAGTAGGTCGTAGAGATGATGTTTAGAAAGCTACGAGAGATTCATTTGTCTCATGATATTCCGGGCCATGGTAAACGTGAGGAGAACCGGGCTCATGTCATCATCGGCCTGTGTCCGGAAAAAAGACGGCGCCTCGGGCGACTTGCGCACCAGTCGGCGACCAAGATGACTCTTTACCCATCACACCGCCACGGACATGCTGCGGGATGTCCCGGTGACACGAGCAGATCCAACCTGTCCCAGGGCAAGTTCACATCGTTGCCACTTCCTCTCGGCATTGATGTGGAGAAAGCGACTGTGAAGATCTGTAGCACGACGAGGGAATGACTGCGATGTGCAAGCGCATGCATAGTCCTCTAAATGCTGGGCATTTTGTGCGCGTTACTGTCCACCCAGCATGCCAGAAACAACGCGGCTGAGATGTGAGATGTATGGATGGCCAATTCTCATTATCGGTTGCCCTCACATCTGTTCATGGATGGCGGGCGGATGGTCACGACAACGGCATGTCAAGACCATCACGCAGCTTTCAGCACATTTTCACGAAATCACATTGGCAGCTATATCTGACCTGTGAATTGCCCTTTAGACCTGATGACCAAACCGACATGAGTAAGGGCACCGTCAGCTACGACGTTAGCCTCTATATGCGGGTCCGACATACTCCCCGACCCCCCTCCAAGCTCTCCAGACTTTGATACCGGTCACCAGGACGGAGCTCGAGATGCCACCCAGTGGCTGCCAAATGTGAAAATGATGACAATGCCATTGTGGCATCCATCGGGTTGCGCATATGTATCATAACCGCCAGGATGCGATGGTGGAAGTGTTGGAGTAACGGACCCCGTCTGTCTTCTTCGGAGCCGGTGGGATTTCCGGGCCGAGTCGCCAAGATCGGAAGAGTCGTCACCGGGGATGAAGTTTACAAGCCGGGTCCTAGCTTCCAGAAACATGAACGCGACCACGGAAAACCCAGCCAAGGACGATGGGATGCGATGGCCCGGGATGCGATGGCCCGGGACACGCACTGGATCCCGAGGCAAAATTTTACACAACAAGGCACGCCAATTAGAAAAAAGAGAGTCAGGCGATATTGGCTTCTCAGGTGAGGCTAAAAAGGGGACGGTAAGACCCGCACATTTGGGTCGGGGGTCGG
>PUHP01000703.1:3768-18492 GCA_006783085.1 Colletotrichum shisoi | reverse complement strand
CTTAGTATTAGGATTTTAGTACTTAGTACTAGGTTAGCTAGTTACGTTAACTAGTTAGTTTAACTATATTAAAGAGTATTATAATCTAGTCTAATATATTAGTAAATAGGAGACTAGTTAAGATATACTCTTTATAAAAGGGTATTATCTAATAATTAAAATTAGATATATAATAGTAAGTAAAACTAGGCTTATAACTATTATAAGTTAGAGTATATAGTAAGGTATAAGAGAATATAGGAGAAAGATGCTTAATTCTAGAAATAAGGAAGGGAACGAAATGCTACTGGTTATATACATGTAGGCACGTAAAGGAGCACGTGACAGAACTGATTCAGGGAGCTTCTGATGTACGAGGATATTCCTGTGACAACTTGTTGTTGGGTGATACTTGTCAACGAACAATGACCGCTGCTCCTCTACCATAGACTCTTACCTCCTTCTGCGACAAGGTCCTCGCCGGATAAGGAGAAGGGATTCACATCGCGCGCCTCATGCAATCACATTCATTCGCATGTGCAATCAATGTGAAATGAATAAGCGTCCCGTATTGAAAACTGCCTCGCGAGTCCCCAAACTAGTAGAGGAACAGATAAGAAATAGAATACCATACTAAGTTAACTACATAAGAACAGGCATAGTAATAACATCAGACTATCTACTTCTTCTTTTCTTTCCCTATTATAAAACTAACTCAACCGCTGAATTCAGCTTTATTCTACCTCAGCAGAATCATCATTATTAAGTAGAATAAACGCTGTATCTCACATCTTGGTTGCTTAATTCTTCCTTTTGCCCGTTCCCCCACTACAGGGAACTCTACAACAGAACCTCCTCCATAGGTACGTCTGCACTAGACCTGATGATGGCTTTATTTTAGAGATTCAGACAAAGTTTTGGACGCCGCTCAACAAGATCTCACTTACGACGCCAATTTTTTATATATAGAAAGACTCAGGATCCATACGCAACTGGGTTAAAGGAAAGTAAGAAGGGTCAACACTAGTGACCCAGCCGTGAATCTTCCTTTTCATAGCCGGAAGCCGTCCCGTCCTCGGCGTTCATAGTTTCAACACATGTACTCTGCAGTGATTAGATCGCGTCGAGGCAATAAAATGCGGATAGAATGTACTGCAATGCAGTGTACGAAGCCACGCCCGCAGGAACGTGCCGCACCTCCGATACAGCGAGCGTGTATAGACTCAACAGCATCTAGGGGGGCCAATGATAAAGTCGCGCTGCGGTATAGATTTGTACTACATCGGACACAGTAAAGTCGGGAGAGCTGTCGTGCCGTTGGTTATCACTGGGATCAAGTGTCGCGCAAATTGCGAGAATCATCTGTCTATGTTGCCGAGGCTATCATCCTATGTCAAGCCTCCCAACCCCGTCTCACCATGTACACATCTGCAATTTCTTCTAAGCACAAAGATAGATTATACACAAACCAAACAGAAGAGAGTACAACAGAACTCGCGCGTTGAGTAGACCGTATCCCGATTCGTGGCATGTCGTCTAACCTCGGGACCTTACCTGGAACCCATCCCCGTCGTCCGCCGGACCCGCCACACGCCACGCGCCATACGCCACATCCGCCACCGGCCGGAAGCGCCGAAGACCACCGGCCGGCAGAGTTTCCAACGCCGCACCCGCAGCCCGTGCTTCCAAGTATCCGCAAATCCAAGGACCCTCCCTCCTCCATACTCTTACGTACAAACAATCGTCGCACTCGTACCGAGGGGCTTGACTCGGAGCCAGTCACGCGCGCAACCGCTAGACTCACAGCTCAGCATGCAGTACAGGGCAAGCAACCAATCCAGAACCAAGCCTAGATTCCGAATGACGAACATTCTCACCGAAGGGAAGTCTACAGGGGTGCCCTTCAAAGATTTTCCGTGCATGACTGAACAACCAAAAGACTTGAAAGAACGAGTTGTCATTATTATGTATATATGCAAATGCCATCATGATGGGCAAAGCACCGGTTAGATAAACCGTGTGTGCGTACCAAAGCTTGTGTAATCATGATCCTGCCAGAAAAACGCCGAAAATGCAGTCCTTAATGATGCACCCCTCTGCCCCAAATGCCGCAAAGCTTGCAAGCCCTCGTCTAGATCCCATCTGGTCACCGCCCCTCGTACATGTTCACCACCCGTCATCTCACATCACTAAACATCTCAAATCGCCCAAAGCGGGCCGTAGCAGCACTTACATCAGGTGACTGCGGAGGTAACCCGATGCTGATATCAGTCACCCACGTTTACATGTCCCCGCTTACGCCTGGTTGTCCAGCTTCGCCTCGCGACGCGGCGCGTACATGTGGAATTGCGCAAAGATGACGAAGTCCTCGGCTATCGTACCCAAGGATCCGAGCAGCCATGGAAGCGCGTTGAGGAGATAGGCCTTGTCCTGCTTGAACGCGACCAGACTAGCGCCGTAGGTGAGGTTTCCGGTGAGCGAGAGGAGGAAGAAGAGCAGCGCGAGGCCTGGACGTCCACAGGTTAGCACGTGTTCCTTTTCTTAACAACCCAACTCGACCTCCTAGATCATCGACAATAGGGGAGAGACGAGGAAACCAACCTTCACAAGACTTATCCCGGTAGTTCTTCACAATCTGCGGGATCCGCGCCGTGAGATAGCACACGGCACTGACATAGCCCAGGAACAAGCCGACCTTCTCCAACGTGCCGGCCGCCTGTCCGGGCGCGCCGAGGTCCGCATCCGGTGAGTCCCAAGCGCCCGCCTTGTACGAGACGAACCACCCGGCCGCACCGACGAGATACACGGCGAAGATGCTCAGTGTGTTGTGCAGCCACGGGTTGCTGTCCGGGGTGTCGTCCTCGCCCGTGACCATCTTGCGCAGCGGGTCGAGCGAGCTCTCCTCGTGCAGGCCCTGGCGACGATGCGAGCCGGGGAGGCCGGCGGCAGAGGAGCTGCGGCGGCGCGGGGACGGGAGGAGGGGTTCGTCTTCGGTGGCTTCCACCGGGGCGACGGAGGAGCGGCGGCGTGACGCGCGACGGGCATTCTTGGTGTTGTAATAGACGCACTGGCCAATGAGGATGAGGTCTGCGAAGCAGAAATAGGTCGCGAGGGCGACTGCTGTCGGTGCAAGGTGCGTGAAGAGGGCGCCTGTTGTTAGAAGGTGAGTCAGTAACTAGGTATCAAGAGCACGCGCCAAGTTGTGTTGTGCTGGTGGCGTTGACTTGGACAGAAATTTTCGGTGCGACCGGCGCATCCCCTCGGGACGGCGGTGAGGTCGAGAAAAGTGCCACGGCGAATGTCACTGAGCATACGATTCGAGGCGTAGACAATGGTGCCCAAAGGGCTGCTTTGCTTACCTAGGAGGTTCGTCGCGTCGCCGATCAGCCAGATGATCAGGAAGCCCATAGACAGGCCGTCAGCGCTCTGTGCCTTGTAATTGGCGAGGAGCTGTGGCAGCTAGACAGACATGCAAGTCAGCACCGGAAACTACAATGTCTGAAGCGGCGCGTGATGGCTGCGAGGGCCTTGGACCGAACGTACGAGGAGGCATATCCACGCGGTCAAGCTGATGCTGCCAAAGATTCCCGACAGAGCTTCCTCGGCCTTGGGCGTGTGCGATAAGGCGGCGTAGGCCGTGACGGCAAATGAAGCCATGATTGTTGAACTGGGTCGATTTGAACTGAATAGATTTGGATTAAAAAACGAAGGAGAAGAAAGGAAACAGTTGATCCCTCTTCTGCCGTTTCGATCCTCGGTCAGGTGGTCAAGTGGGATGGATGGATGGCAGAGCAGAGAGTCACGCAGCAGAAAACCACAGGTTTGACAGAATGCGATAGGCAACCCCTCCCCGTCCAATCCGCACCCACCCTTTTGCACTTTTCAGTTCCCTTATCTCTTATCGCTGACCGCATCCGATAACTAGACCCTGCATGACATAACCAATGGACCGAGAGAGGCTTGGCGGTGGCCTGTGGAAGTCGAGGGCGGTGCCCGATAGGGTATATAGTGGGGTTATGACATGGATCATCTCCAGCAAAACTTGAAAAAAGGGCGGAAACCCAAGCAAATGCTGGTTTACCGCTTTCGAGATAGTGCTATTTGGAGGAGCCTAGGACTTTGAGCTGGCACCAGGTTCGCCAATGAGACGCCTGGGTTTGTCATCTTTGGAATGAAGACAACGAAGGACACCGCAGAAAACCCAGTGGATAGAGCCAAAGCTGACGGAGCCGAGCTTATGTAATGCATCAAAGATGCCTCTGTGATGCAGCAGCATCGAGATGAACCGCTCGCGTGCTCCAAATAACATGCGCGAATGTAGATGTTGCATAAACCATCATCCGAAGTTTAAAAACAAGCCCCCCAATCAATCTGACAACGAAAGCAGATTTAATGTTGCATTCTAGCTGGTCACCGGACACTCGTCGATCATCGGTATTCTCTCCAATGACGTTTCACGTGGACGCATCCCGCGCACAGCCATGACTCGCCCCACTCTCTGTGGCTGGTGCAGGTGTTAAACGGGCCAGGGGTGTCGAGGTCCGTTCCTCGGCCAACTCACCTTCGGCCGAGGGTCCTGCACCAACGGCCCGCACAGCGCCAATCAATCACCTATCCATCCGTATTGACGTTGACGTTAATGGGCGTTGGTGGGCTCCCGTCCCTCCCTGTCCCAAAAAGACCGGTGACCCGACCGCGCGTCGGACTCCCATTTAAGCTCGTGTCTGTCCTGTTTCTGCGTTGGTAGCCGTCATCAGACATTTTGAAGCCATCAATAGCAATTGCGGCGAGCCCCAAACTGTCGGACCACCTAGCTTGCCAACAAAGGCCCGCCCGTATTACAAAGTGCGAGCCTACCATGAAGCTATCGAGCACCGTCGCGCTGCTCGGTGCATCTCTACCCGGAGTCCTCGCGTGGGGAAGTAAGTGCATTCGGTCCTGTAGCTCTGCGTCAGCGCTGGAATGCTTTATCGGCAGCCGTACTGACTGCTCAAACCGTCAGGTCTGGGACACATCGCAACGGCGTACCTAGCCAGTCACTTCGTCGCAAACACGACCGAGAATTTCTTCCAAGAACTCTTGCGTAATGACACCGAGCACTACCTGGCCGGCGTCGCGACCTGGGCCGACACGATCCGGTACACGAGATGGGGCCACTTCACAGGACCATTCCACTTCATCGACGCCCACGACAGCCCACCAGAGTACTGTGGTGTTGATCTCGAACGGGACTGCAAGGCCCAGGGCTGTGTTGTGACGGCCCTCGCCAACTACACCGCGCGGTCGCTGGACCCCGAGCTGAGCGGCTGGGAGCGCAACCAGGCCGCGAGGTTCGTCGTGCACTTCATCGGCGACATCCACCAGCCTCTTCACAACGAGGACGTGGCCCGAGGTGGAAACGGAATCCACGTGAAGTGGCACGGCACCGACTTCAATCTGCACCACGTCTGGGACAGCTCCATCGCCGAAAAGTTGATTGGGGGCTCCCGCCGGAGGCCGTACGACAACGCGAAGCGGTGGGCGGACGAGCTGGCCGAGGAGATTAAGACGGGCAGGTTTGCCGAGCAAAGAGAGGAGTGGCTGAAGAGCCTGGACTTTGACAATGTCAACGCAACCGGGCTGCAGTGGGCGAGAGAGGGCAACGCCTTCGTGTGCACGCACGGTATGTTGATCCTCGAGCCGGTGCCCTCAACAAACCGTAATGGCGACGTTTAGACTGATGTTTGTTTAGTGTTTCCCGAGGGGCCGCGTGCGATCGCCGGCCAGGAACTCGGCGGCGAGTATTTTGATAAGGCAGCGCCGGTGATTGAGCTCCAGGTGGCCCGCGCAGGCGTAAGGATGGCCGCTTGGCTGGATCTGATTGCCGTCGCGTACCAAGATCAAGCGAAAAAGGCCAGTGTGGCCATGGAAGAGTTATGAGATGAGACGCCAAGCACATGCCGCTGCCTGTACTCCCGACTTCCCATAGAACATCATTGTTTACTCATCGGGCGAAACGTGACTTGACACAGCCGAAACTCGGACCATATATGGTAGCCCTATCCGAATTTGCTACTGGCCAACTGTACCGTGACACACGTTGTCAAGCAATTGATTGATGAAACGACTGCCCATGACAGATTGCCAAGACATCAAGAGGCTCCTTCCTGGCCATACTGCCGAAAGTCACAACAGCCGCCACGCGGCGGCTCACTGACTTTGCATCGCCAGCAAAAGCGGTCGGGTGTCGCGGACGGAAGGGTGATCACGCCGAACGTGTTATATGGTCTTGGCCAGACTCTCTCCGGTCGAAGAGTACTTCTGGTGGCTGGCCGTGTTTGATTACCATGGAAGAGTGCTTCCCAGAGGCGCACTCGGCAAACGCTCCCTAGCGTTGAGAGAAGTGGTGTGACCTTGGCTTGCTGGGTGGTGGAGAATTTGGAATCGGGCTGGTGGCGGCTTCAACGTCTGGCAGTGATAGCGGAGTGTGCGTAGCACCTAGGATGATAGGCGACGTTTGGCATCAGAATTACGATGACAGTCCTTGTCGAGGGTCTGAGGACAGCAGGAGGAGCATTCCTTCAAAGGGGATTGGACGCCAATGGCAGTGCATGGCAGAAGACCCAACGGGATTGGCACGGCTTCTGCACATCAAGTTTTGCGATGACGGCTGAGCTTGCTGGGTCGTCATTCAAGGTAGCGAAAGAAGGCAATGGGAAGAGTTTGTCCCTCTGACAGTCGTCGGGTTTCAACTCTTCCTTCCGACCTGGGACGGAAGACAAGTATGCAAAGCGCCTCCGAGGAGAATGCCTGCAGGTAAGGTGAAGACGAGATTAGGCCGGCTGTCACGAGTGACAAATGGACGGAAGTTGAGGTGAACCTGTTTCACCATGCAGTCTTTGGCACTGGCTTCAAACTCAGCCTCGCGTCGCAGGACGGTGTGTCCCGGTGGGTGTCCTAGGGGCCATGTCTGACAGGGGCGCGGCCAACCCCAATAAACCGGACCCAGGGGAAGAAAAATGACTTCGCGACAAGCCGTTTAGTCGATCATTTGGAGCCTGCCAGGAGAATGATCCGCCCGTGTATGCGGGATTGTGGAAGAGACGAGACAGATTCGGGAGAGGCGTTTGCCGTGGTGCCGGACCTCTGTGTGTTGGTGGGCGTTGGCTGGTGCAGCCAGATGATCTGTTGTAATTGAGCTTGTGGCAATGAGCCGTAAATCCGTGCGGTTGGAGCACAGACCCGCAGGCACTCTCTCACATGTCTGTGTACATCCAGCAAAGGTCCGCGACTGCCGGGCGACGACGCGAAAGGTGCAATTCGGCGAAAGCGAGACCAAAGACGCATTTCCAGCATCGGTACTATGTACAAGCCGATCAATAGCATTAGATTCGGTTCTTTGCCAAAAAAAAAAAAAACCCCGAAAAAAACAACAAAAAAAACCACAAAAACCCCCGACATGAGGCAGCTCAGATAGGAAAGTTCTTGGCCCTGATGCCTGAGTTGAATTAGCAGATGAGATGAAAATCGAAACTGTCATCCCATGGATAAGCAACCTTTTCGGCCTAGGGGCTGCCATGAGGAAGATCAGACTAGCCTTTCCCACGGATGGCTCATGCAAAAGCACTCCGAGCTCGCAATCAGGAAGAAAGGGGGGATGGATGACAGATGACCGGCAAAACGGTGGACTGAATGACATAGAGAGAGCAGCTTGCAACATCCAAGGAGAAGGTACGTCGAGGGTGGGGTGGGAAACTCGGGAGAGACTCGGGAGGAAGCAGTGCCGTGGGCAAGAAACCAGCACCAGGCAGTTAATGACTCCACGGTGCTCCCGCCCCGTCCCCTGTCTCCTGGGCCCTCCAGGACTGCCACGGTGGGGCGCGGTTTGAATGGACGGGATGCTAAGGACAACCTTAAAAATGGCAAGAGTGGTCAAGGTACAGAGTACCGACTGAGTGTAAACTGCAATTCCACTTGGCGCTCTTTATAGTCACTGGTACGTACCTCCGTTCCGCGAATTCGTCGCATGTCCCCTCGCGAAATGCTACTCATTGGAGGGAAGGAGGGATTCCTTGACTCTCTCTCTCTCTCTCTCTCTCTCTTCAACACTTGACTGGAGGTAAATCATCCCCGGCGGTCCAACCACACCAAGTGAAAACCTCACCTCCCCAAGCTCCTACGCTCCCTTCCTCTCTCGCGAGGCCCCTGGCGCCGCGAGCACCCTCTTTTCTCAAACTGACAGTCAAGGGCACAGCAGATGGACGTCTCCGTCCTAGTCCTAGGGGTGCCAGGGGTCTGTCTCGCCGTCATCCGAACTTGTCAATTGAGAGATTAGTTTATTGGACGCTTGGTGCCGCCATTGTTCCACGCTCTCACCGGTAGGTTACTGGAGGAGTCAAAGGAAACAAGCTATTTCGTATGCTTTGCTACCTAGTAGGTAGTTGCGCCGGAAAGCGGTGGAAGAGGGCCTCGCTTACGCTCCGCCTGTCGCCGCCCGCTCGGCCGAGCCAAACGAGGTTTTCGTCTCGGAGGCACACGATACAGTCACGGCCTTATCTACAGGACTAGACCATGAGGGGCAGCGCGCTTTTGGTGCAACGAAATGCGGTGGGGACGATGATGCAAATCGAATCGAGCGCTTCTATCCTCAATGCGACATGACGATTGCTGTTAGCATCTCGGTGCAGGTGGTCGGCCGTCGCACTAGCACGGCATGTCTCGCCCGTCTGGACGGTCCGTCTCCAATCATCCCTTTGCCGCTTTCTCCAGGCCAGGCTTGAGGCCGCTCTGGTTACGCCGGTATCCGCAGAAGCACCACAGAAGCACTACAGAAAAAAAAAGGGAAAAAAAAGGAGAAGGGGTGACGGAAACACAGCACGGCTCGGGGATCGCCAAGCGGTAACGTCGGTCAAAATACCCCGGCCTTCACGAAGACTACGATGTACGCGATGCATCTCCCGTGCGTGTCTTCGTAGTAAAAAGTACGGATTATGTGGGCATCAATCCAGGGCTCCAAGGAAAGCCGAGTGTCCGGAGGCAAACCATGGGCAATCACCAAAAGGCTTAGCATGAGATGCTAAAGCTGTGATGATTCAGGGCCCAGTCGCGCCACATTCAGCTCCCTCTGCAGTGTGCCATTCATCTCGACATCGAGAGAACTGTACCGACCTGCCAGCTAAAGACGGGGCCCCTCGATGTCTGCACCGTGTCTGTAGTGTATCCACTGCAAGATTGCGACGGGGGAGGAGGCGTCGTCCAGAGGACAAGCCCAACAGTACACGATACGTAACACACAACACACGAAGATAAGTAAAAACGGAGAAGCGAAGACGGAACCGCGCTTAACAGACGTTGAGGTGTAAAGGAAGTGGCATTCAGTGTGTCTCCTTTCGCTTCATCGACGCGTCGGACGAAACGCCATTTGCCTGATGTGCCGGGGACGAACCCCCGCCATTGGTTCGCTAAGCCGTGCCGGGACCATGTGGAGACTCCACGACCCCATTCTGCGACGACAGGAGCCGCATCAGACCTTGCGACGGCACAAGCCACGACCGAACGCACTTCTGACAGCACTTCTCCAACACCGAGTCCCTGCGCCTTTTCCCCTGCCAATACCCCCCCCCCCCCGCTCCTTTCCACGCTTTGCGCTTCACGCTCGCAAGAGGAGTGCGGGTGCCACCCTGGGAAGGGAGAGGAAGGGACCTGCCATGCTTCGACGTTGGATGACGATGGAAACGGGCACACACTGACTGACGTTAGCCGAACCGCACTGTTCGACTCAACTTATCCGGTCACCTCACCTGCCATCTCGTTGAGTTGTGTCGGGACCTGTCCGTCATTGACGCCCACCTTTGGTTAACCCTTCGCTTGTCCTCTTTTTCCACACCTCCCCCTTCCCCGTCCCATGTCATGCGGCCAATGCTCGAATACCCCTGCAGGAGCTCAAATCTCTGTTCCCACTTCACTCGTTCCCCCGATCCCCTGCCTGTCTCTCCCGCTCAAGAGGCGTCTCCCCTTGGTCTCTCTAGGTGTCGCATATCCTCTCATCAGACAGACGCTACCTCCTTCCTTACCTGCCTCACTAGCTGCCCATTTCTTGAGTGCGAGGGTACTTCTCTACACCTTCGAGTGTGTCTCTTCACACCCCCATTACGCCATCCGCTGCCAGGTCTGCCATTGTCTGCACGGTGCTCGTATCCTATGCAGCGCCTATGTGCTCAACCCTTCGGCTTCCAGTTTGAGCCTTGTGTAGTAGCCCGTACCACTGCTCCTGTTAGCCAGCCTTCGCCTCCTTTCCCTCATCTTCCCTGCGCCGCGTTTTGGACTCGTGGGGACGATTCCTCCCCCAAAGCCCGCCATGGGTGTCTCCATTAACACCCCCCTCTCCCCGAGTCCGAGTTCATCTCCAACTTCAAGGTTCCCCCCTGGTCGAATCGGCCCCAGCCTGCAACTACAGCCCTGCACATACAAGACGCGGAAGCTTGGCATATAGGCCATATCTGTCTCGTCTCTTCCTTCTTAACCCGGAGCCGCGCTCAGTTTCTATCCTCCTTTTCGTCTTCCCAATCTTTATTTCTATTCTATCCTGTTGCCTCACGCTGGGAGTGTGTCTTCACATTCATTCATTCATTTCTTTCAATCTTGCAACGTTTTCAGGTGTCGTGACCATTCATTTCGTATTCTCCTCTTGTTCGCCCTTCGGTCTGGAACCACCCCCTTTCGAACGAAAATCATAGTACTTTATTAGACACCAACTCGGCTGGAAACCCACCCCAATTCATCGTCGATCAGTAGACAAGATGCAGATTCAGAGGCTCGTTGCCGCCCTTGCGGGCGTGGCTGTCGTTGCCGAGGCCTCGGTCACTTTCCTCGACTCGCCCTTGAGCGCTGCGCTGGCCAAGCGGCAACAGCGAGGCGGAAACAACAATAATAACAACAACAACAATAACAATGGTGGAAACAACGGTGGAAACAACAACAACAACAACAACCTATGCTTGCAGCAGAACGCGGTGCAGGAGGGTTCAGCGCAGGCTGGACAGCCCAACGCGCAACAGGCCAACTCAGCCACGTAAGTAGACTACTTTCGCCAAGGATTCCCAACGCTAACGAAGCCGCGCAGTGATAATGCCAACTTCATCAACGTCTGCTCTGGACAGACTCTCACAAACGGTGAACAGAAAACGGGAGGTTCTTGTAACGGTATTCCTATGGGCAAGATTCCCGCTCAAAGCCGGATGGTCTCTACCATCATCCAGAATCCCCCTCACAACGGCAACATCGAGGCCAACCAGGACTTTGACGTCGAACTGAACATCCAAAACCTGCAAGCCGGCTCCTTCACTGACGCTCAGTCCACCTACTACTCGGCTCCTCAGGACCTCAACAGCGGAGGCCAGATCATTGGTCACGTTCACGTTACCGTGCAGGATATGGGCGGCTCCCTTACGCCCAACCAACCCCTGGACGCATCTAAGTTCGTCTTCTTCAAGGGAATCAACGACGACGGCGATGGAAACGGCAAACTCAAGGCCACTGTTACCGGAGGTCTCCCGGCCGGAAACTATCGTGTCTGCACCATGTCCAGTGCTTCTAATCATCAGCCTGTCCTGATGCCCGTCGCCCAACGTGGTGCCCAGGACGACTGCAACAAGTTCACTGTTGGAGGCAACAACAACAACAACAACAACAACAACAACAACAACAACAACAATAACAACAACAATGGCCAGAACAACAACGGTCAGAACAACAATGGCCAAAACAATAATGGTCAGAACAACAATGGCCAGCAGAGTTCGTCACCGCAAAGTTCTTACAACCCTAACCTGAACCGTCACTGACGAAAGAATTAGACAACAATAACAACAACAACCAGGGACAGAGACAGGGACAGAATCAGGGTCAGAGTAAGTAGCCAATGTTCTTTTTATATATATAACCCAGTGCGCATAGACTGACCGTTCTGCAGACGGAGGGAACCGTAGAGGTAAGCAGAACGGCGGCGGCCGCGGCGGTGCTGGTGCTGGACAAGGCGCATTCCCTGGTCAATTCCCTGGTCAATTCCCTGGCCAGCCCCCCCAATTCCCTGGATTCGCAAACCCTGGATCGGCCACAACACAATCCCAGACTGGAAATCCAAATGCACAGGAATCCTCAAATGCTAACGCACCCGGCCAGGACGGGGACGCCGCCAGTAACTCGGACGCGTCGGCGACTCCATCGGTAAACCCGGCGGCAGCGGCGCCGACTCAAGGCGGAGGCCCCTTGGGCAATGGCAACAACGAATCTGGACAGAATGGTAACATCAACTCTTCTGGGTCTGAAAAGGGAGGCGCGACCTCGAATGCTATCGGCGGAGTCGCGGCCCCGGCGGTCTTGGACTCTGGCGATAGCAGCCGACCCTTCTCCGTCAACGGCAACTCGTTCGTCTCCAAGGCTAGTGCTGTGCAGCGTGCCTGCGATATTCAACGGAACGGCTGTCTCAATGCTTTCAATGGTGGACGTCTAAATGGGGGTTCCACGGCCGCCTGTGATAGCCAGGTCCAAGCCTGCATCCAGGAGCTCTCTTAATCTTTGCCATTCGACAACAAAAACAACCAGGGATCGGAATACGCCGCGCGGGCCACTTGACACGGAGCTACGACTTTTGGACCTTTTCCCACCACGACGACAAGCCCAAGTGTCTTGAATTTCTACCTGGGTCACGATGCAGTGTCCACGGTGTTTTGTTTTCTTTTTGGTTGTCATGCGAAGAAACTGGCAGGAATCTGTTGTAGATGAGAGAATGAGGTCTGGCGTGGGCGGTTTTTCATGTCGCTTTTCTTTTGTTTGATGAAAGACCGGCGCTTTACCCGCGTGCTTCGATACCACTCACATACACCCCCACACACCCAACATCATCGACAACATTTGGCAAAAAACCCTCCCCCTCTATATTATTGTTCTAATGTCATCCTCTCACCCGTCGATCTCATCTTTCAACCCCCGGCGACAAAATCTCACGATCCGCCTTTTTGTACATTTAGAGGGAGTTGTTTTTTCCGTTGACAAAGGATACGCAGCATGGCCTGGAAAGAAATGGAAGACACAATTCCAGTAGAGAGTTACATGTTTGGTGGTTTGCCAGGTTTGCCGGACTAATTGACATGTCGCAAAGTTTGAGTCTTGGGACGAGTTGGTTCTGCCAACAGCTGACAACTCTAATGTTACCCGTCTCATCTCATCACGAGCTCGAGTTAGATCGCACCGCACATAAACCTCGTGCGCCCTTTGCGCCCTCGATACTTTCTCGCGGAGGGGGGCAGAAGGTGCACTGGCGCTTGCTGTTGACCCTCTATCAAAAATGCCGTCGAGGGTGAATGAGCGAAAGGGGGCAACGGTCAGAGCTAAGGGCCTGCGGCGTCTGATCTGCGTGCGAGCGTGCGTCTCATTCATGCGGCCAGGCCGCCTGGAGACGGGTGAAGGAGAAAAGAAGAAGGTGTGAATAAGCCGAGTTACACGAATTTGTGGAGGTATTCAAGAAAGGGGAAAGTAGGAGAGTGGAACATGTTGGCTTGGCGAATGGATTGCTGTGGTTCGTGAAACGTTGGAGTCTCCTCTTTCTCGGTGGAAGGTCAAGCAGGGGGGGTGGTGATGGGTGGTGGACGGGTATGTAGAGACGGTTTAGAAAAGAAAATGGGGAAGGGAAGGGGGGAGGGGACGGGAAAGGTTGAGACGCGTTTCAGGCTCTTTCTTCGCTTTGGTGTAGTTGGGACGGATGAGCTTGTGCCGTGGCGGGCTCCCCTGGAGTCCGGGGAGGGGGGATCTTGTGCCGTTATAGGTACTGAATGATGTCACGGGTTGACGACAGGAAAGGAACGCGAGAGAGAGAATGAGAACGGAAGAGTTTGGGGTGGGTTGGGATGGATGCTTAATTAGGAGAATATTTTAGCGTTTCGGGATGGAAGATTGCAAGATCTCTGATAGATTGACGCGTGCACGCTTAAAATGGTCTTTATATTGAGGTCGAGTCCTTCCGATCCCAGCCCCCCGCTCCTCTTGTGTGTGTGTGTGTGTGTGTGTATGTGTGTGTTTTGGGAACGCGTTAGACCGCTGGGCTGTGTAGGAAAGGTTGTTCTCATGACACTCTCTCTTTCTCTCTTTTTCGGGTTCGCAAGCCTTCCTTCTCGTCTTCGGCTTCGCTTCCCCCCCCCCTACAATTTTGTTACCTCCTCGTGATTCCGGCGATTCTAGGTAGGGTCTGTCGGCGCCGTTTTATGGTTGGTGTCGGAGTGCGTGCGCGATTGGCTTGGGCCTCCTACGTCCCGAGGTCTTGCTGGTGGTTTAGAGGGTGGCCGCCGTCGCAGGGGCCGGTCCCGTTAAAAACTCTTCCGTCGAGAACATATGCGTGCTGCTTCGCTTAACCTGCGGAAACCCGGTCCGGAGGAGTGGCACTGGACAAGGAAATGCCGATCGGGGTCTCGCAATATTGAAAGCGTCGCCTGAGCGGAATGTAGACGGTTCGGCTGATATGTCGACGGCCGTTTTCGGCTTGCTGCGGGTCTCCCGAAGGCGGAGGGAGGCATATGAGAAGGCAGATTAGGACAGGGCTGCGTAAGGGAGATATGTGCGCGATAGCGAGACTCGAGCTTGCAAACCCGGTGGTTTCCCCTTTTTTGCTGCTTCCGTCGGCCTTGAATAATCGGGCCAGGCAAAAAGGGGACGGCGCCGAGAGTGGGGGGGTTAGTAAACCCATCAATGTAACGATACAGAGTGCGGATACAG
>PUHP01000702.1:0-21096 GCA_006783085.1 Colletotrichum shisoi | reverse complement strand
GTACGGGCCCTTGCCGTGAACGTGCCAGAGCCACCGGAGGCAGTACCCTGATTGGGCCAATACCCATACTTTAAAGCCGGTTGGGTTCGCTGCTCGTTAAGTTGCCTCGAATAACAGTGTTAACATGGAGGACAGGGGTGAATTTTGGCGGAGGAGCAAGTGAAGGGGGAACAAGGACGAGGATCAATGATGAGTGAGATGAGGAGCAGATAAAAAAGGTAAAAAGGGGATAGCTGGGACTTTGGGGGTGGGGGGGAAGCAGAGACAGAGACAGAGACAGAGACAGAGACAGAGAGAGAGAGAGAGAGAGAGAGAGAGAGGGAGGTAGAGAGGGAGAAAAGACCAGCAGCATCAGCAGCAACAACAACAGCAGCAGCAGGGGAATGAGGGGAGGGGCAGGGGACGAACTGAAAAGACCAGGGGTCCACGGGCCAAAGTACAGAAAGCAAGGCGAGGCCAGGCAAGGTAGACTGGTGCAGGTACAGCAGGTTCAGTAGGTGCACTAATGGTAAAGAGGCCCGTCCTGGGTGCTGAGCGCCCAGTAGGTAGTGAGTGCTATCGATTCGGGCCTGGTGACGGTGCTGGAGGCGGCCTGCATCCAGGCGCGATGGAAGGGAGTCTCTTTTCCTCCTATTCCTTTCTTCCTTTTTTCCAACTCTGTGTTTCGGGACACGCGAGAGGTACGAAGACACATTGGACTGGATGGCAGCAGGAGAGCCACGTCTTTGCTTTGTGTTGGCCAATAAACCCAAACTACAAAGTTTGCCCCCTCCCCCACATGGCACCGGGATCGTGCCTACGGACTCACCGTCTGAGTCTCTACGCCTTCTATTTTTCGGGCTACTCCAGGGGAAACGAGCAGCGGGAGAGTAAGCGAACAAGCATCCGTCCAACCAACTGCATTGCCGGCCTATATCCAGTCCAGCACCCCTCTCTAAACAGGTTCTAAGTTGAAATGAATTTCGTGTATCCGTACCGCTGCGATAAGACGCACCTTGCCTTGTCTACCCTGTTGGGTCGGCACGCAAAGGTGTGGGCGAGACAAGGCTACATTCATTGTGGTGTCTTGCTAGCGGGCGGAAGCCAACCTACTCCAGATCTGCCTTTTCTGGTGTGGCCAGGGCCGCCGCTCTGGAAAGGTTAGACGGCGTCGACAGTCGGAGGAACGTTGGCGTCTTGAGCGCAGCACACGCCTGAGAGCCTCTTCGCATGCCCTGCAGTCTTGCTTCCAAACGTCGTCGTCGTCGTCGTCGTGCTACCTACACGCCACACTGCCTACATACTGCCATAACCACCAGCATTGCAGCCTTGTTTCCTGAACTGCTTTGACGGCGCCAATGTTGGCGGTGTCCGCCAGAGGCACCCCCAAGATGGGGTGGACGCAGGATCGATCGGTAATGTAGGTCGAGTAAGGTTAGGCCAAGCTAGCGCGACATGCGGCTACAGCCTACCTGCCTCTAGGTGAGATATACAGAGTACACACAAAAGTACGTGTTCTGTACAGTAACATTCGGTACCTGGTGCACTATCTATCCCGTCCCTCCCACGTCACGTACCTTGGCTTTGGAGTGGGTTCCAGTGCTTCTTCTCGCTCACGACAGGGGACGAGCAAACAGTACATAGTACCACAGCAGTGTGGATGGAAGTGGGCTTGGGAGCGAGAGTGGGAACTGACAGGCTTGTGCAATGAAACAAGGGTCGGAGGCCGAATGAGGTGATGGTAAGTGAGTCCTCGAAGGATGGATTGGCCAAGTTGGAGGACCGGGGAATGAGGGGAGGTTTCGCTGAATGATGGACGATGGATGATGCTGGTAATCAAACAAAGCAACGCGACCTGCAGCAGTCCGAGATACCCTGATCCTATTGTTTCTTCTCTACACAGTATGCTGTATTCCCATTTTGGTGTTGCCGCAAGGCGAAGCAGAGGCAGGCCGAGAGGCCGATGAACCCTGCCGAATGTTGTAAGTTTTTAGCCCGTACCCCCAGATTGAAGAATCCGAGACGAGAGTGTCTCTAATCGTGCCACGCCCCCACTTTTCTCGGGATTCGCCAGCTCACCCGCGTCAGCGGGTGCTTACGGGCTATACGAAAAAACCACCTATACAAAAAGTGTGATAACTTTACTTTTTCCTCCTTTATACTACTTTTTACTACTATGGCTAAATACGATTAAAAAGTTGAATCTTGTATAATTGAGGTAGCTGAAGCTATTGCTGCTAATAGTAACCTCTTAATTGCTACAGCTGTAAAGTTATTTAATGTACTATATTAGCGCCTTTATTACTACCTCTAAGGCTGAGTTATGTAAAAAGACTGCCTTGTATCCTACACTAAGTTAACTGCTGATTAAGAAGAGGTATTTTGCGCTTATATTGACTGCCTTGACTGTATAAGCCTTTAAGTATGTAAGGAGCTTGTAAGAGATGCTGCTAACCTCCTCCTTTGCTAGGTAACTGGATCTTATAATGCCCCTACTGTTGGCGTTAATTAGGTTAGTAGGTTTGTTAAGAGGTATAACTACTCCTGCGTGAAGGAAAAAGTATTAGATGCTACCTGCTAGAAGGCTGAGGATATTGATAGTATTAATAAGTACTTTATACGCCTTAAAAAGGTTTTTAACATCTATGCCTTTTAACTAGAAGATATCTGGAATATGGATGAGATAGGCTTTTAGATTGGGGCTAGTAAGGATGCTATAGTTATTACTAGGAAGAAGTAGGAGTACTACTTTGGTATCCTATTGAATAGGGAGTCTTGCACTGCTGTTGAGGCTATCTCTGTAGGCGGGAGGGTTATACTAGCCTTTCTTATCCTCTTTGGTGCTATCTATATGAGTTAATGGTATGAGCTTCCTGAGCTAGCTGAGGATATGGTTATTAGTGTCTCCCCTACTGGTTATACAAATGATTAGCTTACGTATGACTAGATCTAGTATTTTGACTAGTATACTAAGAGGTATACCTGTAGTATACATTAACTCCTCCTTGTTGATGGGTATGGATCCTATTATATAATGTAATTTATTAAGTATTGCTAGGAGAAAAATATTATACCTTTTAGCTTCCTACCTTACTTAACTTATCTCCTTTAGCCTCTTGACGTAGTTATCTTTTAACTACTAAAGCACTACTATAGTAAGGCTGTTAACACTCTTGTCTGGGATGGTTATGCCTACATTTTGAAGCTGGAGTTTCTTAGTTTTATTTAAGAGATTAGGAAGTAGGCCTTTAAGAGTATAATAATTATGTCTACCTTCTAAGAATCTAGTATCTTACCATTTAATCCCTAGAAGGTCCTTACTAAGATTAGTATAAGGAAGGGTATGCTTACTCCTGTCTACACGCCTATTATATCTGGCTTGGAATACTCCTTACTTTTTGGAACCTTATAGACGTATAAGAAGCTAAATATAGTAGGGGATTGTCTTCTGTAGTCTGTAGAGTAGCTTCTAGACTAGTCTAAGCAGCTCTAGTATAACGTAGAGATACTAGCCTAGTAATAGGAGGAGCTTTAGGGTGGGATACGTTAATTTGTATATAGTACCCTTATATAAGGGGTAGAGTTAGTGTAGATGAAGGATAACCTTGGACGTATACGTCTTGTAGACGAAGTCTGACGGGTACGTTGGAGGGCGAAAAACCGGCCCTTGTAGTCTAGAGGTATATTGACGAAAAAGGGGGCTTGTTAGATTGCTGCTGCAAAGGAGAAAGGGAGTATTATAGATATAGAGCTTTAGCTGCAAAAGGCTTATAAAAAGGTATTTGTTGACGTAGTAAAGGTAGCTTAAAGGCGGTATATTAATAGGAGACTATAGCTAGCCTATATAATAGAGACTGGTAAGCCTGGGAGGTTTTTGCGTTGATTCTGATGTCTGAATAGCTTCACTTAGTTGCGTGAAATATTACACTTTTCGTATGGGTGGTTTTTTTGTATGGCCTGTGAGCACCTGCTGACGCGGGTGAGCTGGCGAATCCCGAGAAAAGTGGGGGCGTGGCACGATTAAGGGGGGAAGCGACCGCATGGGATCGATCATCCAGCCCGTCGAACCTACCGGCTACGGCTCTCAGTGCTGGGCCAGGCCGGTAGGTCGAGCTGGCTGCCGGCAAACAGGAGACAAAGAGACGTCAAGTTTCAAATGGCGAGGCGGCGAGAAATGGAGGAGCATCCCTTCCAACCTCCTAGCCTCGGGAAACTGAGCGATACGGGAAGCCACCTAAGCCAAAGCCACACTTCCCATGGACTCCCATGGACCCTGGCTGCAGGAGTTGGGTTTCGATTCCAAAAAATGTGGAAATGGTTCGGTCAAGCCACACAAGGGATCCGCCGACCGGTAGCAGAGCACACGAGCAAACTGCCATCCGCATGGTAACAAGCGCCCATTTGCTTCTTCCCTTGTCTTCGTGGTCTCCCCAAATTGAACACGGCCGAAGTGGCCGGGGATAGCCCTGTCAAGGAGAGGGATTATCGGGGTATGTATCTGCACTGTAGGGGGGTTACCGACGGGTTTCCTGCCGAACTGGCTCGGGGCAATTGTGAGCCAATTCACCCTGGCCGGCTCCAAGGAACCGCGTTTCTTCTTCTGATGTTTGTTGGATCTAGCTCTCCAAAGGGATTGTACTTGCAGTTGCTGCTATTGCCGGCTATGTGTCATCATTGTAACAGGCAGTTTGCAACTGGTTGGGAATAGAAGATGTGGTGGTAGACCTTGTTGCCCGAAGGCTCTTGCACCCCGTGTTGGACCAGCCAACCGGCCTCCGATAAACAGTCGCCCTTCCAAGCAACTGACTATCAAACATAGGTACGCCGGCATCGACGACGGCTCGGCTCCAACACCACATCTCTCAGCCATGAACAAGCCAGCAGCATCTGGATCACGGGATATTCAATGCTTGCTGCTCAGCCGGACTTTCACGTGTACTTACCTGCGCCTTGGTGACCGAACAGGTGTCCAGCTCATGGTCCAGCTCACAACTAGTGTGTGGCAGTCGGGCTCATGGACGAACTAAACCAATCCAGCCGCGCTACTCCAACACACCGCTTGCTGACAATTCACAGCTGTATCGGTGACGAGAAGGAAGAAGCCCATCTTGTTAGGCCAAGCACCCAAGGCACATAAGGGACCATAGCCACGAGGTCAACCGCCGCCCCGAGCTCGATAGGGCCCTTGCCGAAGTACCCGCTGAATCCTCCGATTAACAACCCCTTTACCCGACTTTACGATTCCTCTTCATGTCATTTCAGCACATGCTGGACGGGTTTGCCTGTCGAAGACTGCGGCTTCATGGCAATGCCTCGCCTTGCCTCGCCTCGCTGCCTTTGTTCCCGTCAACTCAAGCCACCAGGTAGACACTTGGACTCTGATGGGCTGCAGCACCGGTGCCATAGATTCCAACCTTTCGACAAGATGTAATGAGAGACATAAGAACGTAGCGCTGGGAATCTCGAACCGGAGAAGACTCAAGACATGGAAGCCGTGTCGGACTAGTACATTACGGCTCCTCTAGAGGCAAGGAAAACGACCGCATCCCACTACATCCTGCCCTGCAAACGGGCGGCGCACAATGGTTTAGCCGGATTCAGCACAGTTCCGCGGTCCCCACGTGCGGAATGCGATGGCGCACTCACCGTAGGCCGTAACGTACGGCTACCGAGCCTCTGTGTGAAATAGCGTCCCCCCTCTCCCATTACCTCGCGAAACTGCCATTTCTGAGATGTTCAATTTTGCCTCTCCAGTTGGTGATCGCCCTTTTCGTAACCTAGGTGCCAATACAACATGGAGTATATGTATCTGTATCTGTAGTATCGTCCAAAACTCGGTGCCCCACACGCTGCGCTCGTCGCCTGATCCTTTTTAGGGGGGCTGGGCCGCCTCTCTGACGATTCGTGGGTCGGAGTAGCCGTGCAATATCTTCACCAGCACCAACGGCTGTTGGGCTCCATCAACTTCAAGCCTGTCTCCAGGAAACCCAGTCTTTTCCACTGTCTCTCGAGGCATCAGCATTCCGACTTGCGCATGAGCTTCACCGCCATGGAGGTCATGAAACTCCACAGTCGGTTCCGGATACCTAGGAACACAGCACACATTCATTGTATCCACGTATGCTTGCTTCTCGACCGTCAACTTGGCGACGACGGCGTGCCCCGCTCTTTGCAGATGGTCGCCGCCAATGCGAGACACGAAGCCTGTGTGGAACGTGGAACGCAAGGAACATTGTGCCGCCTTCTGGAAAGATTCTGCCCCTTAGATTTCCTGCCGTCTGAGATTAGCGACTCGTATCTTTGCCGGCCGCCTTCCCTCTCGTGCCACGCGGGATCCGACAAAACCCTGTGCGACAGCTGTTACGATTGAGACCGTTGTCGGGGGAAAGAAGCAAAACCAGACAGGCTTTCCGCTCAGCGCCACGCCCCAAACGAAGACAGGTTGGGACTTTTGCAATAAGGAAGTAAAAGCCACAGTCTTCGGTTTACTGGTCCAAAAAAGATGGCTTCTTTTCCATTCTTAGTTTCGACAATGCGCATCTCCGGCTCCGAGAGGCAAAGGTCGAATCGTCTACCCACATGCGAATAAGCACCGACTAAGACATGGAATTCCCATGCCGGCACCCTGATATCGTCCTAACAATCTGCAGGTTTGTTTCAGAAGCTGCGACTCCGGGAGCGTACAGGTACTGAACCTGCGAGCAGTGAGCACCCATCACCGGTCATCTCCGAGTCAAACGCATGACACAACCCACAATCCCCCTTTCCCCTAACATCCGGCAGCCGATGATACCTCACGCCGACAACCAGCCTCCAGGCAGAGCTCGAGTTCTCGTCGCTCGCTTGACGACTTTCCGCCGGTAATCACGGCGTTGTCGGCCGCAAGCACCTGCTGATCCTGCTGATCCCAACCAAACCCAAAACAAGACTGCCGCGAAAGTCGGTCCTCTGGCTTAGTCCGGCAGGTCCCATGTTCAGGGGTCATGAGTAATATGGCCGCTTGAGTTCCTTGGGTGTGGCACCGACTTTTGGCGTCTGAATGCGTCTGCCAGGAGCCTCATCTCAACCTCCACCCTCCCCCCACTAGCGATACCTACAAGCCTGCTAGCATTTTACTCGGGGAGAGGGGGTCGTTGTCGCTAACAAACCGATTTGTACACGGCATGTGGAAGTGGTCTGAAGGCCATCAAGCCTGTATCTATCGATCGTGAATCGTTTAATTGTCTGTCACTCGAAGTCTCAGGAGCAGCGAACTAGGCTTTGCCGCAAACCGGACCAGACACGATCTTGCGGAACGCATTCGCACCTACAAAGCAAAAGGCCAAGGTTGAAATGCAGTGGACAACCACGGTGGGATCGGATTCGAGGCCACACAGCCGGCTGGTCGAACTCCCCTTCTCGTGTTGGTGAGAAGCGGTAGAAGAGTTGCTTGCTGATGATCCGCTGGTCATGCCAGCCGGAAGACAAGCACCTTTTCTGAAGTGCTAGCTCCCCTCTCAGAAAAAATCAAAGAAATAGGGCGGGGATGCGCTGCTGACCAACCACAATATCACTTCAGCTGAGGCCCTGGCATTGATGCAGCAGTATTCGGCTCCCGCCTGTTGGTCGGGGACTGCATAGTAAGTATCAGGGCCAACGAGGCGGGCAGCATTGCATGCTGCAAAAGTCCCTTGGCAACAAGACTGCAAAATCCTGGTTCCAATTAAATGGCCGCTTTGGCCAGCATTTGCTAGGCGTGGCCGGCCAGGGCATGTGCCTCGAAGATGCGAACGTCACCAGGGTCCGAAATTCGAGATTTATTTCGAATGTTCAGACCAGATTGTCAACCAGCGTTGCCCATGGTTTGGAAATGGATGGTTCGGGTGCGAACTCGAACTGTCGGCGACGCAACATCCTACTATACCGGCGCTGGGCCGCCTCTTGGTTCTGTCGGGTCATGGTTGCACGCGAGCGCCGTGTAGTCAGGTTCTCTGGCAAAAGGTACGGGGGTCGCGGAGGCATGGCATGACTTGGTTAAATGCCCGCGCGCAACCTGGTGGCTTTCCCTTTGTGATGCGATGGGCCACAGACGCATCAAACAGTCCCCAGTTCACAGTTTTTGTACACACACCATAAACGTCGTAGGAATGCGAGTTTGACGGCCTTCCTCTAGAGGCTAGATTCATCCACCCAGCTATCTGAGGAATTCGACAAATCAAGAGCAGATAGTCTCATGCTTCGCGTTGGCCGATACATACCGTCCAGACTGAGCCGTGGCATCCCGAAGACTTGGTCAGTCACGTCCGAAAAAGTAGGCAGCTTCCGGAGGCGTGCGCTCTCTTGTGGGAGCGGTCAGAGATGTCGATCACAAAAGACGTGGGTTCAGTAATCCAAGTCATTCTACTCTGTACTCACCATGTGTTAACAGGAGCGGCAAGTACATGGAGAGACTTGATCGGGCCTGACATGCAGTGGAAACCCAACGCGGTATCGCGGCGGCCTGAACTGTTGACCCCAACCATGGACGACACTGACAACAAAACCGGACGGTATCGTCTTTCTCAGTGTGGCATAGTTTTGTGTTCAAACAGGCAAAGAAAATAGAAGGGAAAAAGAATTGCCCAAAAAAATGGGTGCAACGAAATCAAGACATTCAGGTTGAGACTCCACCGAAACATACAGAATTGACAGAAGATCTTGAGGGCGTCAAGTGTACTGGCTCAAAATTCCGTCAAGGTGCGAACTTGCGCATGCCCAGAGCAGTCGGGGCAGTGACATTCGTTCGGCGTTCCAGGTTGTAGGGCCGATGGAATGGTTCGCGATGCACGCCATGCTTGGATTTCTTGGAGCGTCCAATGGATGGCCGGATGCGGCATCTCCGGAAACCGACGGGCGTGCCGGTCGACTCGGCCGTAATAGTTTAGAAAAGAAGATAGAGGGAGAAGAGGAAAATCAGAAAGCAAGCCCGATCGAGGTGTCAACGACGTCAAAGAAACATGGAGAACTCAATGCCTTTGGCAAACCGCCATGTTTCTGGGCCGGAAACTGATCGACGGCCAATGGAGCGCCGGTTGTGATTCGCCCGAGCCTGGGTGGAATGAGATGGACTTGGTAGGTAGGTACAATCTAGTGATTGAGGAGATCATTGTGTTCCCGTTACTCCATTCCATCCCATCCATGCCCTCCCCTCCCCAAAGGGAGCCAGCAAGCCGCGGGGAAAGGGGGTGAGGGGATTGCCAAACTGTCGATTGCCAGGAACAAGGCACCTTATGAGAGGCTATATCCCATTCCTAGACTAGGGTGGCAATTACAGTACGGTGGAGGATTTTATCCGAGCAGCTCTCTCTGCATGACTATAAAGATCGAGGTGGTGGAAATAAGGATGATGAATTATGAAGAGTCTTGTGTAAAGCTCGCCAGATGCCGAAAGGCCGTTTGGGGGCCCCGTATTGTGTTGCACGTACTGATGACGTCACAGTCGAGAAGAGAGAGAGAGAGAAAGCGCCTCTGGCCGGAGCTCTCCTCACCACATTATCTAGTTACAGCACCACCAACTCACAGCTTTTCTCTTCCTATCTACCTACCTACTACATTAAAAGAGGCTCATAATCCAAACCCGCCAATTGAGTTGAATATACCCGCTCCCAGAACAAGATAAACACGAGGAGACAACAGCAAGCCGGTTTGAAATTCACTAAAACCCTCCGTCAAGTCCACCACGAAGGAACTTGTCACACCCACACCCACAACAACAACAACAACAACAACACACACAGATACAACATGCCATCCCGGACCCTGCGCACCCTCAACCTCGGCGCCGCAGCCGCGAGGCCGTCACTGACAGCCCGGACCCCGACGGCGACACGGGCTTTTACCAACGCCGCGGCGAGGCGGTACGCCTACAAGGACACGCAGGACCGCGAGTCGCTGAACCCGAGCGGCACCGAGGGCACCAAATCAAGACGGGACTCCGAGGTGGCGCACGAGAAGGGAGCTTTCGACCCCTCGACGACACGGCCGGGCGCCGAGAAGCGTGAGGCCGACGGCGGCGCGCTCGACGTCTCGGGCGCGAACCAGGCGGCGTCCAAGCCGCAGGGCGACAAGCCGCACGGCGGTGGCGGCGGCGGCGAGGAGGTGAGGAAGGGGGGCAGGAGCGGCGGCGGCGGCGGGGCCAAGGACGGGAAGAACTGAGTGCGGCATGCGATGCTGGTGCACAAAGGGTGACCGATGTTGAGTGCAGCGGGCGGCGGTCGGTCGAGATATTTGAGAGGAGGAGAATGATGAACAAATCGACAGGCATGTACTAGTGTAGCATCATCAGCACCAGGGGCGGACAACGAACTTTTGTTGGAGTCTCAACACCGATCGATTACGTGGCGACTGAACATATGTGAAGATGTATTCCTGGCTGTTTTCTGTTTTGTTCTGTAACGTCCGCCGTGAAAAGCAGAGGGATTATCAAATGCGGCCCCCTTCCAACTCCAACCAAACTCCGGACCCCGTTCCGTGTCTTCTCTCACTCCGCCGTTCGCCCGTCTGCCTCTCCCACGCTGTCCCTACCCGCCCAAACAGATGCCCCACGCTGTCTTTCTCCAAGCACAGCCGACTCCCGCGCACCCAGAAGCAAACCCAATCTATGCATACAGTCCATCCGGGTCGTCGTTCTCCTCGTCATCGTCCGGCACGACAATCTGGTCCTTCTTCTTGGTCAGGTCCTTGCGGCACATGGGACAGCTGCCCTTGCTGCGCAGCCAGGGGCTCACGCACTCAAGGTCGAATCGGTGGCTGCTGTGGCACGGCAGCTCGACGACGAGCGGGTAGCGGTCGTCGAGAAACTTCTCGGCGCAAATGGGACAGGCCTCGTCCTCGCGAAGCGACTTCTTGGGGACGCGGTCGAGGGAGTCGAGATATTCCTGCGAGACGCCGGGGATCTCGATGGGAGGGCTGGCGATGTCGCGCTCGAGGGCTTCGACGAGGCCCGACAGAAAGCGGGCGTTGTCGGCGTTGGGGGCGGTGGAGAAGAGTGTCTGGAACTGCTGTTGGAGGAGGTGGTAGAGAGCGGCGGCATCAACGGGGGTGGGCGTCGCATGTGGGTTCGTGTGGCGGTCTGCCGAGGGCGTGTCGGCTGTGGTGAGGTTTGTGAGGAAGGAGGTAAAGGAGGACATGTCGATGCGGCGGGTCCCTTCCTGGGTCGAGGGCCCGGGCTTGATGTTGTGCTCGACTGGTAGGGGGGGAGGGGTCTGTTAGTCAGAGAACGCATGAGAGGGTAGGTGATTAGGTTCACGGGAATGGTCCAAGGAAGGGAGGGGGTTTGTTCTCACTTTCGTACTGCGTTGCCATTGTGGGCGACTTGTTTGTTGCCGTGATGCTACAGTTTGTTGCTTGTTGAGAGGGCGATGCAGAATCTTGAGGGCTAGAATCTAGGGGGAAGATGCTCTTTGGGTGATCGAGGTCAAGGTCGAGGTCGAGGTCGAGGTCGAGGTCGAGGTCGAGGTCGAGGTCCAGGCGAGGTTGCAGCTGTTTTTTTTGGGGGGGGGGGGGATCAAGGATGAGGCTGCCGCGATGATGCGGCTAGGCAGTCGTTGGTGTCGCAAGTTTCGGTCAGTGATGGAGAGTACCTAAAAGGTGGTGAGGGGTTGGCGGAAAGGGGGAGCTTCTTTAGCGCAAGTGCGCCGCAAAACGGCAGATGCAGGGGTAGGTTAGCAACCCCCCGCGTTAGTGTGGCTGTCCCAGTGGGCGCCTCACCTAGACACCATGATTCCTGCCACATCATCCGCCTACCTAGGTACCTAGGTAGGTAGGTACCTAAGCAGGACAGACCACAATCAGTACACTGCTGACTGCTAGCATTGCACATGCTTGGCTTGTTTGCCATCATCTGAGTGTCTTGAATTTCATTTCCTCTCCCATTTCACTCCCCGGAATCCGTCCCGCGTAATCCGTACCGCCAGCGGATCAGTTCTTGCAAGCGGCTTCAAGACATCGGGAAAGCCGGATGCTCTGTCGAAATTCCGCCATGGGTTCCGCGGTGGTGGGGTTTAAAGGGCAAGCAAGGCGTTCGTTCGCACGTCATGTGTCACTACTACCTTATCGCCGAAGCGCGAGACACCACGGCAGATCACAGCTGATGGTTATAAACGACAACGCGGAACTCGTTCTGACCTCGGCATGGCTACGGCTCAGAGTATTGGGTGGTCTTTTTTGGAATGAGTTTGCAGAGTTCGCTGCCAAAAAGCACCAAGTGCTCTTTCGATCAGCCAGGGCGAACCCGCAAGTAAGGTAGCAAGCCCGTTGGCGCCAAGCTTCTCTCTGTGCAAATATCAATGTGGACCTGCTTGCATGAGTAAGACAGCAAAGCTGTTGCCGGGGGGTTCGTTGTGCTGGGCATCTTTTCTTTCTTTGGTCACTGTCCCTTGTTAGTTTCGTTCGTCCATGTCCCAGGAGCTGCTCCAGCACCAGGATATTCGATCAAACACTCTAGCAAACGAGGCCGGATGTGCTAGTCATGCTTGGACGTGCGTAGATTCCTCTTTCATGCGAGGCTGCTGTGGTTGTCTACCCAGACAGATTCGTTTTCCGTCCAAGTGCCAGCGACTGGGGAAGGAAAGGGGAAAAGTGAGGCAGAGACAGACTCACGAACCTAAGGTGGGGCTCGATCGGACCAGAGCGGGGAGCAACCATGGAGGAGGGAGGATGGAGGAGATATCTGCAACGGTCCTCTGCTGGTGTGGAGCAGCCGGGCATGACGAGCCCGCTGGAGCCGGGGCAGTATCGCCGTTGCGAGGTGAGGATGTCGAGACCGTCGTGTGCAGAGCAGATAGGTAGGTAGGTAGGTGCCAGTGTAGAAACCCGCTCCGACCTCCCCTGTCCGAGCATAAAAAATCGCCGTTCCAACTTTCCCCAATCGTCCCTTCTCTCGTCTTCAACGCGGTGGTTCTTTGAGAGCGATTTTCTCTCACATTCTCTCCCCCCCCCTCTCTCTCTCTCTCGCTCGCAACCAATCTACAGCGCCCACTCTGCCTCCTCGTCCGGTCTCCATCCCGGTTCAGCCGTCGTCCCCAGTCCGAGTGCTTTGCGCCAACACACTCAAGTCACCGCAGCCACAGTAGCAGCCTTTCGTCATCTCCCAGGAACATTGCTCGACAAAGCCTCCACCTCACTCAGCTTCAGCTCCAGCCCGTTACCAAGCAAGCATCCCATCCGGTTGCCCGGATTTTTGCCTCTTCCTCTTGCCCACCAATCTTGCCATTCCCCTCTCATCTTGCTTCGTCGCACCCCTCTCGGCCTTGTCTCACCCAAAGACACACAGACAACGAAGAGGTCAAGCCCTCGAACTCGAAGCAAGCAGGAAAGGGCAGCAAGTTCCCATAAAGCCCGCATCAACCCTTTCTCTCACGGACTTCCTGCATCCTGCTCTCGCGCCGCATTCTCATCATCTTCTCTTTCTTTCGCCCACACACAGACAGGGAAAAAAGGACCGACAGCTGCAGCATCACAGACGCTTCCAAGTAACCCGACGTCACGTACCAAGCCGCCGGGTCGTCGAATCAATCATCTTGTTACTTCTTTCTTCTTCGCTGAGGCCTGCTCCTCCAAAGTTACCCTGACAACAGACCTCTTCTCTTCCCTACCATGGCGCATTCGGCCGCAGTCATCGGGTCCACCGGCCTTGTCGGATCCCACATCCTCACCAACCTCATCACCTCTGAGGCCTTCGCCGCCGTCAACACCATCTCACGCCGCCCGCCCAAGGCCGGCGGCCTCACGCTGAAGCCTATCATCGAGCAGGATACCTCGGCCTGGCCACCCAAGTTGGCCGCCCTGCAGCCGCTCCCTACCGTCGTCTTCTCGGCCCTCGGTACCACGCGCGCCGCTGCCGGCGGCATCTCCGAGCAGTGGAAGATTGACCATGACCTTAACGTCGAGCTCGTCAAGGCCGCAAAGACGGCCGGCTGCAAGGCCTTTATCTTCATCTCGAGCGCCGGCACCCGAAGCACCCTCGCGGCCCAAGCGCCCTACAGCAAGATGAAGAACGGCGTCGAGGATGCCATCAAGGAGGCCGGCTTCGACCACGGAATTATCCTGAAGCCCGGCATGATCCTTGGCCAGCGCGAGGAGAGCCGTGCCGCCGAGGGCATCTTCCAGAGCGTCATCAGGACCATTGGCATGGTCAGTCGCAACATCCAGGACAGCATTGGCCAGGAGGCCGAGGTCATTGCTCGCGCTGCCGTGCATGCAGCTGTTCTTGTGGAGCAGGGCAAGGCGCCGGCCGGAGTGTGGGAGATTAGCGGCGCCGAGATTGTTCGGCTTGGGCAGACGGAGTGGAAGCACGGCCCTTGGCCCCGCTCTTAGGTTCCGAGCCTCTGTCAAGTGAGTAATAGTCGGAAGAACGGTACGGTGATACGGCGGCGTCGAGGTTCGGCAGTGTTCGTTCGACCGGGCGACTCAATGGCAACAACCAGGGCCTCGTCCCGCAGAAGTTGATTCGCCGGCGCCAAGAGATCCAACCGCCTTACCTTCCTCATGTCCGTTGATCTTGTAGTCGATAATTGTGTTGGTTTGACGAAATTTGTTGATATCCCTCTTGTACGAAACCATTCACTGTCTCTCTAGACGAGAAATTGTTGCGCCTAAGCAGCGCGTGTTTTCCTGATTTTGCATCCGCATACCAAAAAATATATATACCCTCGTTTATCGGAATCGAATATTCCAAAACTTTACATAGTACACAAGACGAGTTTGTGAAACCATTGGACGAGAAGGACCAAGCACCACTGTTCTGATGATGCATTGTCATACGGCAGACTCCGGCATGCCGGCTCGTCCTTCCTTCCAAAGTCCGAAGTCGTGTGCACCTGCCATGTAAATTAAGAACCAAGACTGCCCCACCACACCAAACCGACTACCTTTGAAAGAGGGTGCGGCGTGCCTGCCTAGGCGCCCCTCTCGATCCATCCATCGGGTTGATAACGACAACAACAACGACGACGGGCGGACTAGAGCTTATCGAAGCTGCCCGAATCACAGACCGCAGTTGACCCCTCCATCAATCATGCAGCCCCCACCGCTTCTCATCAGCTCAGCGGCGACTCACCACTCTCCATGTCGCAATCCCCCCCAGTTCTCACCATCTCTCACAAACCTTCCTTCCACCTCAAATTTCACATTGACTTTCTCCATCTCCTTGCCGTACTAGCACTGCAGAAAACAGAGTCATCCCTACTTGGACTCACAGGCTTTTTTTTCTTCCTCTGCTTTGGTGCGTCTCCCTTCTTTTCAGTATTGCGCGAAAGGAAAAAACATAACGCTAACCTTGGGGGCTGCAGAGCTCGCTCAAGTGGGTTGATTAATCAGCACTTCCTCAACGGAGCAGACGGGCACTTATCGCGTTCGAAAGGTGACAGAGCTCACCCGCCCGAAAAAAGACGGAAAAGATGGCAGAGACGACGACACGTCCTCTGATCGTCGGCCCGGACTCCGGTCCCGAGGCCCCCTTCCCGCTCAAAATGGAGGGCAAGGTCATTTCCGGCTTCGGCCGGGGGTCTAAGGAGGTTAGTTTTCGTCGACTCTTCCCTCACCGGCGTCTTTCACGACGTGCGCCGACGCCTCTTGCTTCACCTTCATCACGTATGAGAAACACACCCGCCCTTCACCCACTCAACATTTCTTCTCGTACCCCCACCGCGCTCACACTCATCTCATAAGAATCCTCACAAGGCCAACCCCCTTCCCCCTCCGGCTAACAGGCTCCCTACTTGATCACAGCTCGGAATCCCAACCGCAAACCTCTCAGTAGACTCCTCTCAAACCCCCTGGATAGACAATACCAGATCCGGCGTTTACTTTGGCTGGGCTTCCCTCTCCCTCCCCGCATCGCACCCGGACCGCATCGCCCCGCCGCCCTCCTCCGGCGCCGGCCCGGCCCAGCCCCACCTCGAGTTCCAGCTGTACCCCATGGTCATGTCCATCGGTTACAACCCCTTCTACAAGAACACGGTTCGCTCCGCCGAGGTTCACGTGCTGCACAAGTTCTCGGCCGACTTTTACGACGCTCACATGCGCCTCCTCATTCTTGGCTTCGTGCGGGAAGAGAAGGACTACAAGAGCCTTGAGGCCCTTGTCGCCGACATCAACACCGACTGCGACGTTGCGCGGACTTCGCTTGCCCGCGACAGATGGGCGCCGCCCAAGGCGTTGACACCCGGCGCCGAGACGGACGGCGTGCTGGATGCGAAGTGGCTGGTGGAGCCGCTCCCCAAGGCGTAGAATTCCTGCGTCCTAGCTTCCTCACCACAGCACATTTCTTCCCTAGGGCACGAACGAGATCCAAAGCGTAATATATAGAAAAAAAAAGAATCATTTGAAGAGTTCTCCCATTTCTCTTCGAGAGATATGTGTTGGAGAAAATAGTAGGAATGGGCCGGACTACAGGGTAGTAAGTAGCATGTATCCCTTTCCCCCCCAAGGGGTGGCCGAAGTGCAGTTATGTAGGAGCCCGATCGATGCAAGTGAACCATGATCCCATCCCAGCATGCGCGCGCCCTTTCCCGGCTTTCCATTCAACGAGAATACACCATGATTCGAGTGATAGCGGTAGCAAGAGAAAAAAACTTGTCCTGATTCGAGACCAAAAACGCCTCCCATGATGACACCCGTCCCATATATGCCATGATGACCCCCCCCTCTCTCCTTCTTTTTTTCAAAACCCCCATTTACACTGCCAGCCCGTGCGGCTCTTTGTTCTGGTAATAGCACGGAAGAAACTAGTTTTTCTGTTAGCGGGGAAAGGACTGACCTCCCGAGGGACGAGAGATCGCGGAAAAGGGGGGGGGGGGCACCCACGTTCATCACAATCAACATGGGGATATCGAATACGTCTCGTTTAATCATCCAGCAATATCGGCAGTCAACCTTGCCGTCCTTCTCGATCCTGGAGATGCCGTGCTCGCCGTCGATACGGGTGACGCGGTTGCTGAGGATGCTCTTGCGCGGGTCCTGCTGCGGCATCGTGTCCGTCGACGACGCCGCATCGGCCTGCTCCTTTGTGCGATACTTGAGGATCCGGCAGGTGCGGTTGACGCTGCCGCGGCTATCGCCGAACGCGAGATGCGAAAAGTCGTCGTAAAACTCGACGACGCTGTCGTCGTCGAGGATCTCGGCGATGAAGACGGGCTGTTTGCGCGAGCCGCTGTCGTTCTTCATCTGGTCGAGCGTCGCCGAGGATGCCTTGGGCGTTGAGATGCCCGCGCGGCCCGTATTGCGACCGCTGTTGGTCGTCGACCCCGTCCCACCCGTGTTGACATTCAGGTTCGGCTCGTTGCCCAGGAGGACATCCTTGGTCCACCCGGTCAGGGCAATGAACTCCTTATTCACGGCGGCAATCTCGCCCGTGCGGCGGAGGACGATGGTTGGAGCGGAGCAGTGGTGCATAAACTCTTCGTACTCGAACAACGTCCGTTGAAAGCACTTCTCCATGAAAACGAGGTCCTGTCGGCTGAGCGTCTTGGTGCAGGCAATAAACGACGGACGGATGCTGGCGAGCGCCTTGGCGATGCGTAACGTCATATTGGCGGAGAAGCGTTTCGGCAGATAGTCAATAAGGGCATGGAAGCCGGCCAGGTATGGGTACGGCTCCTTGACGGTCTCGTAGATGGACGACGGGTCGCGCTGTCGCTTGCCCAGGAGTGTGTGCGGTCCGCTCTTCTGGACCGGGCCAGGCTTGGATTTGGGGCGAGTCGGGGCGGTTATGGTCTGGGAGTTTCCAACAGCGCCAAAATTCCCACTTGGTGATCCTTCAAAGGTAAAGTTAGTAGGTTGCGGGCTGGCGGTGTTGTCTGTGCTTGGACTATGTAGGCTTGTTGGGCCAGCAGCAATGGCGTAGGCATGTGGGAGGCCATGTTGCAGGTTGCCTTGTTGGTACATGCCGTTGGAAGACTGGTCTACACCCCTGAAATCGTTGATCATACCGCTATCGTAGACTTGGCCAAACTGGTTGTTTCCATTGCCAAAGACGTTTGTGGATCCGAAGTTGACCTCACCACCACTGGGTCCGGATAAGGAGCCGTCACGCGGAGGGGTTTCCGCCGCACCCGACGACATATGTCCGAGCATGCCAAACTCCATGGCGCCGTACTGACTACCGAAGTTGAGCCCTTCCAGATCAAAGTTGAAGATGGCCGGGTTACTTGGGTCAAATAACGTATTAAAGGGGTCGCTGGTGACCTGCGGCGATATCATGCCCCCAATGGACCGCGCGTTGTTGCCCGGTTGCGGAAAAGACGGCGATATCGGTGAGGGTTGCGCCTGGAACGGAAGGCTCTCGGGGATTCCGACCGGCGTTTGCTGGCCAGAGTAGACGGGGAAGGATGCCGTCGAGTTTTGACCAAAGTAGGTGCTGCCGGCGGTCGAAGCCGTGTCTGAGGTCCCACTGTGATGCCGCTGGCCGTTGGGACGGGTCGGGGCCGCGTTTGGATTGAAGTTGGGTCCCAGCACGGGCCTGAGGGCCTCTGGCGGAGCATCATGGAGATACTTGGCCTTTTTGCGGACGCCGTCCTGGCAAGCGTCTGCGAGTCCACGCTTGATGCATCGCTGACAAGGTCGTTCATCTCCTGTAGCCATCACATCAGCAAGGTTGCATCGCAGACAGCCATGCGGGTGGAGCAAGCCACGTGGAAACCGCCCATCTGGGAGGATGGAGAAGAGGGAGAAGAGAACGCAGAACAAGACTTCACGAGCATTCAGTTGGACCAGAGGCTATCGCGAGCCGGACCGTGAGAAATCTGGTGGGGCTTACCACAAGTCAGATGGGCTCGTTGACAGGCGAAACACGCCCGGCGAGCCTTCTTTCTCCTCGGCCGTGAAGGATCCTTAGGATCGTACTTCTTCTTGACCTCGCCGTTTGTATCGGCGCCGCTCTCGTGAGATTCGGCCATTTTCTCGTCGTCGTCGTCGTCTTTTACGGGCGTGTCGTTGTCGTACTCGTGGTCATTATCTGACATGGCATCCGAGACCTCTGTCCCGGTGTCTTCGAGGCCGTCCGGCATGGTGTCTTGGATTTATATACAAGCTTCCCCTAGGCAAATACAAGGAAGGCGACAGCGGCGAAGGAGCTGGCGCGGTGACGGCACCGTACTGTAAGCCCCGTCCAGGAAAGTCCTTGATACTATGTCTGCGAAACCACACGGCTTGCTTCCAGACGTGGGTGGCCCGGCCTAGCCTTTGGCTTGGTGTCGCGCTGGGTAGGCTTCGCAGAATAGGAAATGGATTGGGGGAATCCTTCCGTGATCAGAGTTGAAGTGGCACACGCCGGGGGTCTGACTGGATCGGCGAGGCACACGGTTCAAAGCACAGCGCCGGCGTGGCTTGCTGTCTCCAGGGCCTACGTGCGCAAGGGCAGATCTGGGTTTGCGAATAGGAGTCGAGCCGGATACTGGTACCCGTGCCGACGTGGTATGGCAGAGAAGGGCCCCGAAATAGGCGCTGTGTGATCCCGCAATGTGGACGGGAGGGTGTTCTTGTTGTCTCCCTCCTCCTTCCTCCTAGATGCGCCACACGTAGACAGAGAGGGCTTACAAGCAGGACGACGCAATTGGGATTGAGCAGGCGGAGTCTTGGGTTTCCTGAAGCTCGTATCCTCAGCAGTCAGGAGACTCCAATGGCGGGTTGGTGGAGAGTGGTCGGAGGCGTTCCTTGTGCGACGTGCTCGTCACAGCAGGACTAGGACTCGATAGTTGGCGCAGTCGTCTCGAGACCGGAGTTCGCGTCGCGGACCACATGAGATCACGGGGACGAGTACGGGGACAGGGTCGAAAGGGCGGGTAGAGAGGACTGGCAGCGGCGGCGTCGAGCCAGGGTGATGTGACGGAGGTTCTAAGAGGTCAACAGCAGGCGTGGTGTCTGCAGGTAGCCGTGGGTAGCCCTTGTGCTTGTCTGCTCTAAGCATTGACACGCAGGCAAAGGTTGTTGGCGGCGGCGGTTACTGTGTGGAAGCAGGTGGTTCTTGTAAGGCGGATCGGGTCGCATGCGCGGTTCGAGGTCGACGTTGCGGCGGCGCAATTGAGCGGAAGCCGTCGTCGTCGGGGTCGGGGTCGGGGTCGGGGATTTTTTTTGGGGTCGCGATGTTTATCCTCGGTCGGGTGGAAGAGGAGCACGCGAGGAGGTTTCGTCGTTGGAGCCGACTGTCACAGTCAGGTAAACAGTAAACGAGAAAGAGGGAACGAGAGAGAGGGAGAGACAGCCCAAAAGGTACTCCGTACCACACCAATCCAACGCCATTGAGGAACGCTCTCTTCCCCAGCCTCGCTGTCGTTGGTCAAAGATTTGCTTGCTGAGCTGCGGGGTTTCTCTTGGAGAAAATGTAAAGTCTGTCATTCGCTGGGCCAGGGAGGGATGTGGGTGGCTAATGTGGACACCCGCCATGTGCCCTCTTTGTAGCCGGTACTTTTGTACTCCGGAAGCTTACCTGAAACGCTGCGGGACGAACGTACAGAACTGAAGTACTTATTACTAGATATCCAAGTTCGTCATTGCCAGAGGATGCGCTCCCATCCATACCCTTGAAGCGCTTTTACACCCAGCTCCTAGGTACGAGAGAAGGAGTGTTGTGTTGTTGGTGGTTTAACGGCGATATTAGAGAGAGAGAGAGAGAGAGAGAGAGAGAAATTTTTCACAAAGCTCATTTCCCTCTGTATTACTACTCAACGCCTCTTCTTCCCGAGGTTTCCTGCCCTTGTGGAAAGAGTGGGTGGGTTCTGAATTTCTGTTCTGCCTTTCGCCTGCTGCCTGCCGCCTGCCACCCACCTGCTTTCGCAGAAGCTGCGCTGTTCGCTCGCCCTACACCTGTGCCCTGTGCCTGTGCGCGCACATGCAGATTGGCAGCCAACTTGGGCCCGGACGCAATCCAAGCAATACACTTGTTGAAAGTTTTGGTGCAATTGTGTGTATTGATGATGTGTCGATGTGTGTCTCCGGAGCAATTCCTGCCCCCTATTTCCTTGGTCTATGTGGGTATGTGTTGGATTATAGGGCACTTTGGAGGGCACTTTCTGTGCGCCTCGGAGTTACGGAGTTAACGGTTATTTCGGCCCGATCTCGGCCCAGCCCATCGGCGATCACGAGGGGACTGCCACGAGCTTT
>PUHP01000701.1:9940-21045 GCA_006783085.1 Colletotrichum shisoi | reverse complement strand
GGGCGCAGGAGGCAGAACTGAACTGAATCTAGGATGGGACCGGTACCTGACGTGCCCACGCACGCTGCACCGGGGGGGGCGACAACCGGTCAGTACGAAGAGCAAAACGCAGGAACCTCTTTTCACGATAAAGAATCTACCTTGGCGACCGGCATTGACGCAACCTCAGGTATCGCGAGGGAGGCACAGATAGCCTAAGGGAAGGTTCAAAACAAGATACGGGGCCATGATTGAGCCTCATCGGCGGTGCAGGCAGCGAGCAGGAACGCAGCAGGTATGCAGGACGGCTGTGGAAACACGCGTCGGTCCTTCAGGTGCAAGCCTTTCGTTCTTGTATGCCTCGTTTACGGGACGAATGAATACCTGAGGGACCTGGAGGTTGACCGGCCGACAAGCTGCTGGAGACCAACTCGGAAGCAAGATGCCGCGACATCGCCGCAGCCCATTCAGGCCAGAGAAGGGAAAGGCGACCAGAGTAGAGCAGATTGGAAGCCTACCCAGAACACATGGCGAGAGTATTTCGACCAGGTCTGGGGTCTCTTCGTCCCAACATCCCGGGAGTTTTCGATGGTCTCGACAACGTTGGAGGAAGGTGTAGGAGACACAAGTGGGCTTATGGTGCATTCATTCCGGCAGACACACTACCCAACTAGGCACGCAGATAAAGGGGAACTCAGGGCATTACGGACCAAGCAGAGGGAGCAGGTCAGCCTTCAACATCTCCCATCGGCGGCAAGGTTCGGTCCCCTGCCTCGGCCGACGGAGACTGCCATGGGCGAGCACACGGGCAAATGACCCGCGCGTCACTGAAATAAGCTGTCAAGCATTCTGAGGTGCGTGTTATAGTGGTTTTTGAGTGTCGCCGGGCAGTGCAAAGAAAGTCACATTTTAAACTAAAGGCGCAAATAGAACAGTATGCTATTGTACCAGTACCAAGGGCGTAGATACTGCTTTTCTTTTGGGGAAAACAGTTTTCTTGTTAGTCCTCTTTTCTTGCACCAACCCGAAGTCATCAATCGAAGGTTGATGTTAAAATACTAACAAGAGCAATTACGCAGTATAGATGTGTGGCTTTTTATATCTAAAGTAGCTGACGAAGCAATAGCACCGGCGGCAACCTTGAGAACGCGTACCAGTGCTAGGAAATCTGCACCGACGGATAAAGGCCCTCGCGTTGCAAGTCCTTCTCGTGGGAGTCGAGTGCAAAGGATTGTCATATCTTTGACATCTCGGTGGAGGGCGGGGGTCCAAGTGGAAGAGGGCACAGGGGGTGCATCTCTTCAACAGGGATTGTTTTGCATATCTAGCTGACGCTCAGTGAGTTTTTATCAATGGACTAGCATTCAGAAAGTCATCTTTACACCCGACGAATAATTTGCCCGGCCCGTTGTCGGACGGGCATTTGGTCATCTTGTCGGGCGACGTTTGATCTAACCTGGCGAGTGCCGGGACAAGGAGGGAAACCTTCGGACTCATCACTTTGGGGTCATGACTTCCATGAGATGCGATTGATGAGAGTGCGTGGCAATTAATCCCATGGGAACAATATCGAACTTGTGACTAGTAGTACACAGACAAAGGAGATGTATGGTATATCGACTGTGGCCATCCTGCTGTGGTATCATCAAACTCATGAATCAAGCAACAAAAGCCATCAACGCCGATCTATCCCGAAATGTTTTTGAAAAGAGAGTGAGTATCGTTCAAGCGCGCACTTGTTTAGTGGTTGCCGTTGACCTGCGCCTTGCCGCCCTGCATCGCCTCCATACCGGCGTTGAGCTTGCCGAACTGCCACTCGGGGAGCGTGATGCCCGTCTGCTCGTTGATGGTGGTCATCAGGGGCGGCAGCATCTGGTAGATGTTGCGCATGGTGTCGGCCCCCGAGTTCCCGCCGGCGCCGGCGCCGGCGCCCTCGCCGCCCTGGCTGCCCGTGTTCCAGACGCTGATCTTGGGCTGCAGGCCTTGGATGGCGCCGGCGTTGGCCTTGGCGAGCTCGACGTAGGTGCCGCTCTCGATCATGAGGTACTGCAGCAGGCCCGAGGGGCCGCCGAAGGCGCCAGCCATCTTGCCGTAGGCCTCGGCCATGGCGGCGACGCCCTCGGCCTTCTTCAGCGCCAGCGCGAGCTCGGCCTCGGCGGTCAGCTGGGCCGAGTACTGGTGGGCCTCGGCGTCCTGGCGGGACTTGTAGGCGTTGGCATCTGCCGTCTTGGTGGTGCGGTTGAACTCGGCGGCGATAAGGGCGTCGGCGTCTTTCTGGGTCTTGTAGGCCGTCGCCTCTGTCTCGCGCTGGCTCTTCTCGAAGTTGGCCTTGGCATCGGCCTCAATGGCGTAGGCCTCGGCGTCGGCCTTTTGCTGGCGGGCCTCGCGTTCGATGGTGGCCTTGACGACGTCGGTGGCACGCAGGCGCTCGATCTCGGCGGCGGCGCGCTTGAGCTCGACCTGGCGCTTGAGGTCCTCGTCCTTGGACTCGAGGGCGCGGCGGGCCTCGACGCGGGCGATCTCGACGTCTCTGCTCAGGGAGGCCTGGCGGGTGTCGAGGTTGGCCTCGGCGGTGGCGCGCTCAATGTCGCGCTCCGTCTTCTGGACGGCCGTCTCGGCGTAGATCTTTGCGATCTCCCGCTCCTGCTCTCCCTTGCGCTTGGACTCGCCGACGTTTCCGCGCAGCTGGGCCTCGGCGACGTCGATCCTGGCCTGGTTGCTGGCGCCCTCGTGGGCCTTGCGGGACAGAGACTCGAAGTAGTTGGAGTTGGGTGCGTCCTTGAGCTCCTTGACGTTTGCGTTGTAGATCTTGAGGCCGAACTGGTCGAGCTCGGACTGGATGTTCTTGAAGATGCGGCGCTTGAACACCTCGCGCTCGGTGAAGATCTCCTCCATGGTCATGCTCGAGACGAGGACACGAACCTCACCCTCGATGATGCCCTTGACGATGTTCTCGAGGTGGGCCATGGTGCCGCCTGTGTTTTTGTTCTCGCCCGAGTCGGCGAGCAACATGGCGTACTTCATGAGCGAGTCACCGCGGTCCTCGCGGCGGTTGGAGGAGACATGGTCATCCTCGTCTTCGTCGCGGCTTGGAGCGATGGAGTGGCCGGCCTGGTGTGTGGCGTTGGCGCCGCGCTGGTTGACACTAGGACCAACGGTGAAGACGACGGGCAGGAGAAACTGGAGCTTCTCCTTGGTCATGGCTTGCAGGTTCATGGCATAGTCGTGGGGCTGGACGCTGAAGCGCATGCACCGCTGGAAGGGCCACACCCATGCTGCCTTTGTGATCTTGACCGTCTTCACGGACATACCCGTGATGGCGAGGTACTCATCGGGGGCGGCGACTCTGTACGACATGTTGGCGGTGTTAAGGATTGGCTGGCTGTGGCGTGAAGAAGTAGTGGTGAGAGAGCAGAGGTGAGTAGAAGAGGGGTTTGGGTGCTCTGAAGCGAGGAGTGGGTGGCCTAGGTTTATTGTAGGCTTTTCGTGGAGTGTGAGCTATGTGATATCTTGAAATATATGATGTAGTAGCGCGATGCCAGCAAGATGACTTTGCAAGCAGGAAGGAGTAAAATTTTAAATGCGTCGGATATGTGATTGATACCCTCAGAAAAGGGATACTTGGGGTATTTGGGAATAGTGTTGGTTAGTCGTATGACAGACGGAGTGTTAGCATGAGGAGACGCCGCCATGTTATATAACAACTCAGCAAGGCAAGATGGCAGGCACATCATGAGTTCGAGCTTGATGCTCCCGTCACCTTGGCTGGCGCGGAGAACGCCCGGCCAAGCCGGCCAACGGCGACGACTGGCGCTCGGACAAGGCATCTTTCGACGGGATCAAGGATTGGTGGCAGCCTATCAAGTGAGCCTCGTGTGGTGACCATCTTCACTGGAATGAGATGGCAGTGCACCCTTGGACCCCTCTCCCTCTGGGCTGAATTAGTCTGACGCCGGAAGGAATCCGGCAATTCAGGGCACGTGAGCCACCAAGCGGGTCTCGGACCAAACATGTCCTGCTAATGATTGGACGTGGTAAGGGGTCGGTCATGTGAATGCGGCGACTTGCACACGCTAGAGCACTTCTCGAAGCCTTCCCCAAATGGCTGCCTACAAGATGGCTAAATCTGCTCCACTCAGCTTACATAAGGTAATTATGGGGTATCGCTAATCATCCCTGTATCGTTCATCTGAGGCCCGCCAACAAGGTCGGGCCACCATCCATCATCCCATCCGAGACCAGCCAGCTCAAACTTGCACCAGGCACCGACAAATATGGACTTGAGGCCAACCCATAGGATTTCCGGGGTTCCTGGAGCGAGCATCATTCATCACGACATGACAACGATGGCCTCAATTTCACTTTGCCGCAACCGATACCGAGCCGAAGTCCACTCTCGGGCACCGGGCCGAGAGAGGACTGAGAGGATATGCCCTGCTTAGAGAGGCTGGCGGCGACCCTGGTTCTCTTCACCGAGGCTTGACTTTGAGATTTTAAGATGCCCCGATCGATCAGCCAGGCTCGCAAAGACACATTCCTATTCCGGACACCTCGAGACAGAAATGCCTCAACGACCGTCAACGGCGAGTTTGCGCTTCGTCTCCAAACGGCGACTGAGGCCCCGGATTCCCGATGTCCAAAGTGGACACCGACGGCGGGCCTCATTCGGTCACCTGTTGCGGAATGCTGGGCGAAATCCGTACGGATACCTGGAACATAAACCCCCAATGGGATGAGCGGCAGCCCGGCACGGCACAGCACTTTAGTCGGGCGCATCGCCCCTCTGCTCTGAAATCAACCCTCATACCAATAGTGCAACGCCCGACTGAACCACCAGTCACTAGCGCTTGCAATGCCCCTTCGGCTTCGCCCAGCCAGCCTCAGGCGCCCCAAGAAGACACCCAAGCGCGATCAACCACCACATCACCGAATCACAGCCTCAGCCCGTTCTTGGGACCTTTGCTCATCTTTCCCGCCTTGGAACTCGTGCATCTCCGAACCGCCCTATGCATGTCGTCGAGAATGAGCCTCGTGATGAAGAAAAGAAACTCCAATGGGGTTCCGCCGCCCCGCATCGCAACTCTAACTGAACGCATGCATTCCTGGTCTCATTCTCAGCCCTGCGGATGTTTGAATTGTCGGCCTTGGCCGAAAACACACTCGCCTCCTCATTCTTATATCCTGCTCATTCATTCACCCTTTTAATCACCTGACCACCTCCGAGGCAAATCTTACCCACACGTCTACTATCTGCCTGCCAAGGTCCTTCAACGGCTCTGCGGCTCTCGATCCTACTAGACGTCATCCTGCCTTAGTCACCCGGTGACTGTACTGTTCTTCATTGAGCACTATCAGCAAGCCCAAAGTCCCAATCTTCATCGCCACTGCAACTCATACCGCAGTCCGTCGTGTGTCACGGAAGGCACCAGTCAGTAGTCGTCGTTTGAGTCCAATTCTACCCTTCAGGGCAAGGTTTCTTTACTCCTGTCAAAATGTCCAAGGCCCCGGAAGGCGGCGGCGATCCGCCGCCTCCATCGTATAGCGAAGCAACGATTTCATACCCCTCGTCCTCATCATACAACCCCGGCTCATCGGTCTCTGCAACTCTTCAGGGCCTGTCCGCTCTTCTCCGCGTCACCCAGTCCCAGCAAACAGCGCGCGACACCATCACAACAACGACCCTCCTCCCACTACTGACGCCCCATGTAACATCTCTCCTGAACCGATTGGGTAGGACACCGCACCCGCCGGCGCTGACAGAGCTCTACCTCGTGCCCGCCGCCGCAGTCGGTCCGCAGTGGAGCATCACCTCGGACGCCGACAGGAGAGCGGGGGAAGTTGCCCAGGTCATCCGCGTGGAACCGGAGCCGGACCTCGGCTCGAAAGGTGCAGGCGATAACAAACGCGCAGTCCCGGACGCAGGCTTGTCGGCCGCGAATTCATCTCGCGAGCATGAATTTGACGAATGGGGTCGCTGGGACGACGACGCCGCCGCCGCCGCCGCCTCGACGCCCAAGGAGGGATGGTGGTGGTGGAACGACGAGGCGCTCGCGCGTCGTCTTGCAAAGCTGCTACAGCCCGAACCCCGACTCGACCGCACCGTCGTCAGCGCCGTGATGGAACAGGCGAAAGAAGAGAGAAAGGCAGGCGGCTGGGGGATGTTCAGGTCCGGAAACGAGTCCCCGTCTTCGTCTGCCCGGCCGCTCTCTCGGCAGGCGCAGCCTGACAGGTCGACGCCGCCCAGGCACGAAGAGGACGTCGCCATGACGGTGCGCGCGGGAGAGGTCACCTTTCGCAGGGAGAACGAGATGGGGATCTGGGAGAGCATGCGCGGTTATGGGATTGTTGTGAGGGTCAGAATCCGAGGGGCTTAAAGCGATTTCTTCTTCTTTTCTTTTCTACCTCGGTGAATGGTAGAAGAATGCAGCTCGCGTCATATTCAGCGTCTAAATACATCCTCCAGCAAAAGAATAAACTGCGAACTTCACATCTCATCTGTTTACTGCTGAAGATGTTCCCCTTGCACTCTGCAATAAGCAAGTAGTCTGACGCTGCACAAACGTTCTCCCCTTCGATTTCAAAGGCGGGAAATCCTTCTGATATCCCAAATTCGTAGAAGTGAGCCTCCCTGAGATGAAGAAGCGATGAGAAGTTGATGTCGATGCTGCGGAATCCTCTCAGGGTCATGCGCTCCAGCCGAGGGAGGGTGGGCAACAACCTGTACCAGCTGTGAGCGTGGCGAGGGGATCCTGTATTTGCCGGCTCATCCTCGTCGGGCATTGCATGCTGTGGCGGTAAAATGTGATTGACGTGTGTGCCATTGATCGGTGGAGGCATCTGCTACTTTTGTTGGTGAATGGCCAACCAAGTTGCGTCCTTCAGCGTCTGTCCCTCTTGAGGTCGCACAGGTACACAATGATAGGCAATAGAAAAACCAGTAGGAAACACAGCATAAGTGCTATACCTAGCACTGAAAGCAGTATATGTTTTCTGTGGTATTAATAAACGCAGAATCACGGAAGCTTACTATGGCCAGTGACCACTGGTCTTGGGAAGGTCTTACACACGGAATATTCAAGCTGTAGAACCCTCGATATCACACAGTTGGTGTCTGAGGGTGCTTTTTGACGGTGATGTTTGGGGTCTAACTCTTTTCTGCTAGTCGTTATCATTGTTGCGCTATGCAAACATTGTCAATTGATTGGCGTATGCTGGTAGTGGTTTTCTACACACAGATCGGGTTTTTGGCAAAGACTAACTCTTTGTTCCCTTTCCACCTTCTGCTTCCAGACCTCCTGTTTGCCACTCGGGGCAACGAGCCCAGAGTGTTGTTGGAATTACCAAATAGAACATTGCACATCCAGTAATTCCTGACAACTGTCCATCAGGCTGTACGATAAAATCACATTGGCAGAGGTGTTTTCTTGTTGTCTATCATGGCTGACCGACTTCATTCTGGTTTTATTCTGAACTGACCTGTTGTCAAATCGTCTATTGAACGGTCGAGACACACCACTTCATTTTCACCTTCTGAGTATAGAGTGTCTGGCCCGAGTACTTCAGCCCGGACAGGGCCCCGTGGACGCACAAACCGGTCTTCGGCCCGGTCGTTGTGAACAAATGCACGGGCGTCCAGGGGATCTACCAGAGCGACTGCGCCGCCGGGGGGTTCTCTGAGGTCTGGAACTGGGCCGAGAGCTTTGGGTCGAAAAACCTGCAAGACAACATCACATTCCAGACTGTCAAGGGTCAACTGCACTAGAGTGATATGCGAACAAGCTGCGGATTTGTAGGTAGGTCCTAGGTGGTGATCTTGCTAAAAGCTGCCTTCTAAGCTACCTCTGCGCGATTTTCCTCCTTATACGCTACTCCTATAAGTTACTAAGGCTACTTATTAGGTTCTAAGTAGGGTAATTATATAAAGGGGTAGCTACCCCCTAATATAATACTCCTTCCTTTTAAGCTTATATCTCTATAAGCTATAATTAAGTTACTAACTTATAAAGGCTTATATATACCTTTATTACTTCTTCCCTCTTTTATATAATATTACTTCTTTTATTACTAGCTATAAGTTATTATATAGGCTTATTATTAGTTTATACTAGCTTATTATAGACTGTGGACCTGCTCTCGCAGCACGGCTACCTCGGCGGCGTCAACTACTTCGACGCGCTCAACGCGACGCACTCGACGTGGCGGAAGCAGAACACGACGACGGTCGTGAACCGGACGATGGCGGAGCTGTCGGCCAGCATGTCCTCGGGCTACGTCCACATCGACTTCGACGCGCAGCGGTACGGGTACGGCTCGGGGAACCCGCGCACGACGCTGCGGTTCGCCATGGCCGTCATGACCATCTACCTGGCCACGGTCACGGCCTACGCCCTCCTCATCGCGGGCGCCCAAGTGCTGGAGCACTACAAGATCGAGTGGAGGGGCAAGCCGGTGCGCGTCTGGAGCGTCATGCCCTGGGGTAAGTTGGAGGACCTTTCGGTGCTCGCCCTGAGGTCGCAGCCGCCCGCCGACGAGAACTTGACGAGCTCCGGGCAGGACGCCAAGGAGGGAAGGGTGTGGGAGAGGGTTGTGAGAGTCAGGGCGGATGATCGGCGGAATCTGCACCTGGTCGTGGATGAATCACGGCCGATGCAGCGGGTACAAACCGCAAACGGTGGCTTGTACTTTTGATATTGTTTACGCTACGGAAGCGTGTCTTAGTCGTACGGAGATGGAGTTCACGATATTCAGGGGGGGGAGGGTTTTGTTCTCGCCAAGAGGAATGATGGATGAGATCCGGTCCGATGTGTAATGAAATGCTTGCTCGAGACCTTGGCCTGACCTGTCAGAGACCCCCGAAAGGGGCCAAGTCCACTTTTACATGTTAGTCTCGGCATTGAATCGGCGATTTGCATGATGGCTTCACCCGGACGGTCTCGCATGTGACGCACGCATGATGGCAACTTTTGTGGAATCTCATTATTTTCCGGCCGTATATAGAGCACACTGGGTATCTCGCGCCATCAATCATTTAACGAAAGAGAGAAAAAATAACTACCCTTCCCTCAAGCCTTCTCGCCCTTGATCACCTTGTTGCGGCCGATCCCGACCATCTGGAGCATCTCCCTCCAGAAGGTGACGGGAGGGTCGTGAACCACGGCGTGCTGCTCGTAGGCCTCGATGATGGGGCGGTCCCACGTCAGGTCGACGTCCTCGGGCTTGATGTAGTGGGTGCGCTTGAGGACCTTCCAGAAGATGAAGAGGAGAGGCGCCACGATCTGCATCGTGTAGTTGGAGAAGAAGGAGCCGACGGCGAACTCGGGGCGGAACGCGGACCATCCGTAGGCGAGGATGACGATGGTCTGGAGGACGAGGGCGATGTAGGCGCCATAGGGCTGGAAGTACCCGTAGTACGGCATGGTGCGGCGGTCGATGCCCTGGGCCTTGCAGGCGCGGTGGTAGTTGATGAAGGTGATGGACATGACGATGTAGTTGATGACCCCGCCGCCCGTGATGAGGGCGAGCAGCCAGCTGAGCACCGTGGCCGAGCCGCTACCGCACTGCAGGAAGGAGAGCATGGGGAAGATCATGGTGACGGCGAAGCAGTAGATGGGCACGCCGTTCTTGGTGGTCTTACGGAGCAGGGCCGGGGCGCGGCCGTCCAGGGCCAGACTGTACAGGGACCGGGTGGCGCAGTAGGTGTAGGTGTTGCCGGCGGAGAAGATGGTGGTGAAGAGCAGGGCGTTGACGAGGTGGGGGAGGCCCTGGATCTTCATGTTCTCCATGGCCATGACCCACGGGGAGGCGGCGGCGGTGCCGCCGCCCTCGCCGCCGCCCAGGTAGATCTTCTCGAGGATGGGGTCGTTGTGGGGGAGCACGATGCCGCAGGTCAGGGCGGCGCCGACGAAGAAGATGCCGAAGCGCAGGTAGACGGTCTTGAAGGCCGACTTGATGTACAGGCTCGGGTGCTTGGCCTCGGCGGCGATCATGGAGATGTAATCCGGGCCGACGATGGTGAAGGTGGCCGTGGCCAGGGCGCCCATGAAGCCCTCCATGCGGCCCGCGTCGCCCTGTGTGAGGTACTGCGAGAAGGCGCCCGGGTTCTTCCAGTAGCGGAAGCCGTACGCGTCGTGCTGCGGGTTGCCGCCGACCATGGTGATGAAGGTGAAGAAGAAGAGGATGAAGATCAGCAGGACCTTGCCGCCCGAGAGCCAGAACTCGGCTTCACCGAAGATGCCGACAGCAACGACATTCAAGAGACTAGAAATTCACACCAAAACGTTTAGTATTCATGTGCATACACAGCAAAGAACCACGGGGGAGTCATGGTAAAGAAAAGATGAGCGAGAACGAAAAAGAGGCCGCGGTCACACCGGGGGCGGTCACAACGAGCATCTCGAAGACACTATCCGGCCGGTTCGGTTTCGTCGGGGTTGAGTCGATGGGCGCCGGCATTGCAAAAGTGAATGAAAACCACCGGCACAGAGTCCGTACACAGCCAACATGTGGCTCTCTAGCTGGATGGGCGCTCACGAATTGTGGCTTGACCTCCCGCGACGAAGAAGACGAAAAGAAGGATATCGCCAGACTTACCCGTATGCGAGGATGATGGCGATGCAAAAGCCTGCTGTAGGGCCTGGCTCCGTGATTTTTTCATTCCAGAAGGAGCAGACGAGATTCAGGGCGGTGATTTCAAAGGGGATCAGCAGCGCCTCGTAGAGGAAGTAGTTCCAGCCGACCATGAAGCCGAGGGCGTCGTCGACCCAGACGCCGGCCAGGCGGATAAAGCCGCCCGAGACGGGCATGTAGGTGCTCATCTCGGCGATGGAGTTGTTGACGAGGGCGACGACGCAGGCGTAGAGGGTGTAGGCGAGCAGCAGGCTGCCGGGCCCGCTCTTGACGAGGCCCTCGCCGATGGTGACGAAAAGGCCGGTACCGATGGTGCCGCCAATGGCGATCAGCTGGATCTGGCGGTTGTCGAGCCGGCGCTGGAGGCCGTCCGAGTTGTGTCGGACCGAGGAGCCGTAGCTGTCGAGGGAGACCCTCTCGCCGGGTACGGCTTCGGCCGGGCCCTTGAGCTCGGGACCCGACATTGTTTGATTGGGTTTGGAGTGTTTTGAAAAGGGGGG